>JABMBR010005843.1:0-12939 GCA_018881525.1 Meteorus sp. PSUC_FEM 10030008
ATATATATATATATATTTCCATTTTATTCATTGCGTCCGTGTGTGTGTCGGAAGAAAATCACACATGAATGATCAGCACAATTTGTGTCTACATCAATCGTTTTATTCTCCACGATAAAAATATTTTTCCATATCTTCAAATATAAAAATTGGGAAATAACCATAAACTATATTTCTCTGTTTTATACTCGTCATTTTTTTTTCCCTCCATCTCAAATATTCCAATTGTGAATTTGTTGATGCGCCAATATTATCGGTATGATAGGCTTCGTGATGGGGATACGTTGGTTTGATGTGATGTTTAACGAATCACCAATATGATTTCTGACTTCTACGTGAGGCAATAAAAAAAGAAAGACGGTGAAGATAAATAAATAAAAGAAGGAAAAGAAATTATAAGGTGAGGAGTAAGAAAAAGATGGGTGATAGGCAGATCTCGCACTCGCTACTACTCTCACTCTCTTCCTCGGAAATTATTCCGATATGAAACTCATCCCGGCGCGTTGGCGTCAAAGGAGCCAATTTAAAAAGCCCCTTCCAAGATTATCAGTATCCCTCCTCTTCCACACTTTGCTTATTCATATTTACTTCTTACTCCATCGCATACTTTGCATCGTAGTCGTTCTCTATCTTTTCTTCACTCACTTCGTTTGTGTGTTTGAGTTGAAGCAGTTAAAAAAATATCATCGAATTGGTAAACTTGCAGGTAATTTATCCATCCACTACACTTCGAGTATCCCAATCCCTTTACACTTTTTTTTCATCTTCATCGTCTTTGTCTATCGTTGGAATCGCTCATGAAATATACTCCCCTGGGCTTTCTTTTTCCTTTAACATTGCTTGCAAATTTTTATTTACTTTTATCATTATATTGCCGGTGTTATTATCACTATTATTAACTTCCAAGCGGTTCATTTCTCGCTGGTGAACACTTTATGACTCCTCATTACCTACTGATGTGCACTCAAACGCGTCCAAGCAATAAACAAATTACCAGAAATGTTAAGATGGTTTATAGGTGTATGGAAACGCCATGATGCATTTATACACGCATCGAAAAAAGGATAAATTAGCAAATTTATAATTTCTTTTTTCTTTAGGGCGCGAACTCGTTATCATTTATTTCTTCTTCACCCTCTTCCAACTGTTTATAATTTAATTAAATTGCTTGGAGCTGAATAGTTAAGTGCTCGTGATGACAACAACAATAACGGGCGTCGATGGGTTCCTTTGCATGCTCACGTGACGTCGCGGGAGCGTGCATAGCAATGAATATAGATAAATATATAGGTGTATAGGACGCCATGAATTTTTTAACAGCTCTTTGACTTGGAAGTAGTTGCACGCGAGGGCGCGATGCAGTGCCACAGATGTTACCAGATGGCAAAGTCAAGAACGTTCTCGCGCGCGTCATCATCAAGTCTATTATATGTATACAATGTTCACGTCTGTCCAGCAAACCAATTTCAACGAATAATCTTTAAATTTACACCTCGAAAAACCAATAATTATTGGGAATTATGTTGAATTCAACAGCACGTGATGTGTATTTTACGCACGAACATATTGAATTTCTTCTGAATATTCGTCCAAACATGCATGCATAATTGAATACGTAGTCAAACTATTTTACCATTCTCAAATTTATGCTTTTGAGAACAACTGAATTTAAGCGTCGTTTACATCGTCAAGTATCAATTTTACTGTGTCCCAATATCACCATGGTCGTCCAAAATATTATTTGTCCATCCTGAAAAATTCCCAACGTGTATAAAACATGATAAATTAACTGTAAATGACTCCTGTTACAACAAACACCTCGTCCAACATTAATGAGTTATACATTTGTGTCGTGCATGATACTGGAATATATAAAAACATAATCGAATGTGCAAGTGGAATTCATCCGATAGTATCGAGCACTCTCTCGCTACGTAACGTTCATAGTCTATTTATATATATGGGCGTGTATGTTTATGTGAAAGTGTATGCATCCTCGTATGTATATAAAATTCTTAATGATTTGCACACTCGAGTGAGGTCATATGTACAACGCGGGAGGCTCGATTAATAGTGGACTGCGCGCTGATTGGACACGCTACTAATAAAGGAGTGTTCACACGTATCAAAAGCGTCGTTGCTCTTCATGGCGTTGGATTCATATATATATATGTGCGTGTCGTGATCATAACGAGAGAATGGCGTGCCACGCGGGTTCGGGTTTTATAATTGAGGCAAACAGTTCTCGCGATTCGATCAGTCTTGATCGTGGAAAAGTTTATTGTCTTTGACTTGTATGTATAATCCCGTCGGTATTAATCTCTCTTTTTCTAATTTTTGTTACCACGTATAGAGGAAGAGAATAATTATGATTTGTAGCAGTTTGCTGGCGAATTAATGATGCATTTGAATTAGTAGATGCAATTGTAGGAGAATTTTCTTAAGAGAAATCATCTGAATGAAAAATCGGCATAAATTTAATTGTAACGGATATTTTTAATTCTCACGAATTACACCAGTGACATTTTCGAGCTTAGGTTCTGGATAAAGGACACGAGAGCCAGATGTCGATGCTGTGATGGAGAAAATAATTCTTTCGCAAAAGTTTTATGTAGGTAGATGTAGTGAATCTTAAATTCTATACAAGCCAGTGTGTCTCATTCCTTCTCTACTTTCCATCCACTGTTCTCTTCCTCTCAGCCCATTTATTTTTATTTACGGAAACATTCCCGTGGAGACAAAGTGCCCGTGCGACGCCGCGATAAAAGCGTTCGGGGAAAAGCTCTCCTAGGGAATATAAATTTCTCGTCGTCGTCGTTCTCGTTGTGGGTGTGTTTTTCTCTTGCTCTTAACGTGAGGCGCGAGAGAGGATGCAGCTCGTGGAAGAGGGGTAAAACATGAGAGCATATCCACACAAATTTAAAGAGCGAGCGAGAAAGAGGGGTGGATGGAATCGCGAGACTCAAAATGGCGGAGATTACGTGAAATTATGCAAATTTCGAGGCATTGTAAAGTGTGCGGGTGATGTTTTTCGTTTTATTGGAGTTGCGGCAATGCGAGATACGGGTTACGGTGGCGTCGGTTTGTGAGAAAAAGAAGGGTGGTGCTCGCGATGTAGAATGCAAGCGGTGTACAAGGGGAGAATGTGCGCAGAGACCGTCGTTGCTCGTCGTATAACCGAAACAAAAGCTTAGCTAACGCAGAAACAAAGAGTGGATATTATATCTCTCTACATTTCTCTACATCTCTCTCTTCTTTTCTTCGTGGTGAGGGCACACATGCAAGCGGTTTTAACTGCTTCCCGAGGCATTACTCTTGCTGGATTCCTTTTATTCGCTCGCGCATTCTCTTTTCTATGCTCTCATCGTGCGCTCGGCGCCATCACCACTCATTGAGATGAGTGAGATGGAGTTTTATATACCAAACGCTTTCAAAATGGCGACGATGCGGTTCTAGTGCGCCACAATCATGTAAAATGGCAATAAGAGTTTGAATCACCTGTGTATGTGCAATTTGTTTATTGCTTTTGTATCAGACATTATTTTTTTACTCGTCAAGCACATAAACTTACTCGTTATCCAATAGTTGCTCCATTAACTCATTATTTTATGACATTTGCCCAATAATTTTTCTATCATGAGAAGAATATGTTTGCACATGAGGAAGAAGAAGTCAATCAAAATTTCTGGGTAGTTTGAGATTTTGCGATACTGCAGAATAATCAATGATGGAATATTCCCTTGTATTTGATACCGAATTTCTGAAAATGTTGCCCTCTGCAATTTTTTTTCTCAAATTTTCGGTTTATGAGCTTGATTGTCTTTATAAAAGGTGACAAAACCTCACCATCAAGATTGCAAGAAGAATACGCAGGAGTAAAATAAATTGCCAACAGTGCGATAGATGTCGACTTACAACTAATTAATCGCGAACATTCGCTCCACAGACCCTGCCATCATCCACCCACTGGGCGGCGAATGTTCTCTGTAATTCACGCGCGGTAAGTCAAACTTAATTAATTATCCGAGGGTCGCTTTTCACCCAGACACTAACACAACACCAAGTTTATATATCACGAAATGAAACTTGCGATGGTGTAAAGCGATTTGACTTATCCAATATATTTTCATCGGGTGGCAATGAAATTGTATTTGGATGTATTGGGATAAATTACAAATCATCAAATACGAAATAATAAATACTTTGCCATGAGAAAAAAAAATTATTACAATATGTAATAATAAATTGACTTGTGTGTGTCTGTGGTGGCTCTTTGCATCGCCATTCTGGTGGACGAGCTATACACCAAACTATAATTACGATCGATCGAGAATAAAGAGGGAGGGCATCATTAACCCCTCTCACGCGCCAAACTCTCCAACAGAGCGGCAGCCTTTCCGCATGTCCATTGTTCCTTCTCATTCATTACTATACGTATATATGTTCTTATGTACAGGGTCGAATTGGTCGATCAGTCGAGGGCGAGAAAAAATAATATGAGATGAGAGTTGAAGCAAGGAGAAGGAGGGAGAGGTGAAGGAAGCGATGGAAATAAAAAGAAAGGGGAAGAGTTAGAAGGTACAGCGAAACAGAGAGGAGGAGAATGTATCGCTACTGGACATTCTTGACCCCCGGCAGCAGTCAAAAGGCCTTCAAAAGGGCCGCCACTCAACCTCCACTGTCTAAAGCTCATTTGTTACCACGCCAAAGTCAAGTTATGTAGCCCATGCAAAACCGCCCATTCCTTTAACTCGTCGTTCCACTCATTCCAAAATGTTGCCAAACGACGGAAAACTTCGCTGCTGATTACATTTTTGTTTATTTCCTGTCTAATTTCATTAATTTTCAGGTTGTTTTTGATTTGGATCCACAGACGTTCAATACTTCGAAAAGGATAGGTGGAGATTGTGATTGTGAAATTTTTTCAACACAGTTCTGCATATCAATCTTTCTATGAACAGAAGCGTTGTCTTTCTCGATAATTGGAAGGTGAAATTTTTGTTGGTTCATTATTTTTATTCCCATGTCTGAATAAATAAATTTTTTTTCAGTAGTCGCTGACATAATACCGATAAATCGATTCACGAAATGGCATGTTCGATATGCATGGTCGATGATTGCTCCTCTCTGTGGCTGCAAAGTGGAATTGTCAGTATATTTATGTGGGTATATGGGTATTGGCTACCGAAAAAGATTTACCAAACCGCCAAAGGGTGATGATGATTTTATTTTTCACAATATATAATTCACTTGTGGCCCTGTGAAGGTATATATACTTTTATATTATATCTTTGTGCTTACAAATATTATTTTTTTTGTGTGTTTACTCAGCAACAACAGCGGCAGTATAACAGTATCAAGCAGCCATGCATCAACAGTATATGAAAAGAGATTGGTCGGTGCACGAGAAAATTGACCGAAGATTGTGCGGCCGACCGACGTTTGCTCTGCGGCATATTTGCGCCCACCACAAAATATATATACAATATCATATCTCAACTCATTCTCCCACTCGTGGTCCAAGTTATTCGTTCACGTTATGATTATTCAAGTACAAGAGGAATGAAAAATAAATACGAATTGTTGGAACAATTTGTCGGTAGTTTCATTGACATTATTTATCTTCACTCTTTGACACATAAAAATTTATTGTGCACGCATTTGTTATACGGTTTTCCGTTATTTGTCAATTGACTGAAAAATTCTTTTGGCGACACAATTACGAATTCTTTTTTTTAATTGGCTGAGATTAATTCCTGACTGTAGTGATCAGTATCAAAAGGTACATTCAACAAATCAGAAAATATAAAATAGCTGATAATAATCTTAGAATGGTGTTGTTTTCATCAGGTATAGGATTCATTCCCGCACTCTTCAAATTACTACGAGAGATGACTCGTTTCAGTGATCGTGCACGCGCGTTCTTCCGTCCATAATGTGATCGAAGTCGATGGAGCATACACAATAAGTTGAAAACCAACCGACAGATTGTGTGTCACTGAAGCCATCACACAAACATAAAATATGTAACGAATGAAAATACTTATCAAGCATTATGTAAAAGTATTTATTTCAACTTTGAATATTTTGCGAACGAATAAAAGTCGTTTGTCAATATATGGCAATTGAATCACCACTGCGTTTTATCAATTACCACACAACGAATAGCAAAATCCAACTGGACAATAAACAATAAACAAAAGTATGAGCAGATTCTATGGACAGAGTTACATTAGGATAAACATATTACAGGTAGAGGTTCGTGATCATATAATGAAGGCGAATCAATGTATCGTGTTACAGTTTGCACACGCTTCTGCGCTCACGAATCCATATCGCGATATTCGTTATTTGTTATACCGTCATGTGTTTATATTTATGGATCGATTGCAGAATAATATCATACATAAATACGAATAGTGTGAAACCAACAGAAACCGAGAGAAGGACACACGCCCGATTGTATTACTTTGATAAAATACCATGATTAACGTGGTGGTAAATGAATAAAATTTTATTACCATAAATAACCGGACAATTGCCGCAATAAATACTGAACATCGTACAAAAGGGTTTTATCATTATTTCCTAAGTACTCTCTTTCATTTCTTCATCATCACATGAAACAAAGTCGTCGTCCACAATTGATACTTCTACGAGTGAATTCACTGAAATAATTTTTCACTGTCATCAATCTCTGATAGCTGTTTATTATTATTCGACACGTCGTACTTCCTATCCATAACTGTGAGCTCACAGCTCTCAATTTCACCCTCAACTAAACGCACTAAAAGAAGTATAACCTTAAAAACCATACACTGGCGTGTTTTGCATCGATTGATATATCCGTTATAGACGATCGCCCATGGAATATGTATCATAACATACGATACATATGGGAACGTATAGCTCTGTGGTTTGAAGCCCGCCGCGTGACACACACGAAGGGCAGCTCTCTGACTTTTAGCAGTACTCGAACGTCATTGACACAAGAGCGAGAGCACGAAGGGTGAAGCATACACCAACAGAGAAAACATACATGTTGTCAGGAGCTATGAGGATAGAGCGAGAGAATGACGATTAAAATAAGAAGAAAGATAGAGTGGTACGTCAAAAAAAGGGATACACGGGAAACGGCGATGCGAGACATGCGCGTATCGTGTAACTGATGTGACCAGAGAACTCAAACGAGTAGGTTTACATATATATCATCGTATATATATATACAACATGTTGAGATTGAGAGACTTTAGACGAAAATTGCGCAACCGAGAGACGAGAAGGTGATTCGAACGATCAGTTACAAAATATATATAAAGCTGTTGAACCACATTCCGTATTATATATATTTATACAATATATATTTTTAACTGATACCTTCGTATCTCAATGATCGCGATCGGTTTCAATATTATCTGTCATTCCTCATTTTTATCTTCTTGTATTCTATTTTTATCCAATGATGAAATCATCTCTTTATATTGGTAATTTAATTCAATTTTTTGTGATAATCAAGTTGAGAATTTGTGAGATAATGCGAAGTGTTTTCAATTGACAAAACTGTCCAAGATGAGGATCTTGGATTTGTCGAGAGTGCGATTTGTCAATTTTTTTTTTTTCATATTTCTGTTTGGTATGAAAATTCATCCAACGTATGTGCACACGGCTACCACATTCGTTGAGTACGTCCTGGAAAGGTCGTTCTATCTATCGGTGTCTATAGATGTATGTATAACCGACACACTAAGCGAGCAGAGATCCATCATGCAAGAGAGAAAATGAGATGAGCGATAAAGAACGAATGAGAGGTTCAGCTTCAGAGAAACACGAGCGAGGGCGACGAGTTATCGGTGAGAGTGCATAAAAACTTAATTACCTTCATTAATGAATGTGCTGCTGTTGCTATATTTTCTTAACTGTGATGATTGCTACTGATTTATACCAGTAATTGGAATATAACTTTGCTGCATTAAATTACACTTGGTAACTAATATGCGAAATATTTCTTACATAATAATTGTATCGACGCGTGGAGAAAATGCTGTTTGAGCTCGATAATGAACCAAAGTCTCAATTATTTGAGGAGAAATATAAACGAGTAAAGATTCCAATCTTCTTTCAACCATACCAATAGAAAATTACAAAATGATATCAACTCCACTATATTACCAACAAAAATGTCATCTCATACACATACACACATTTAATAATATTTTAACTTTCCACTTTATTGTCATATTCGTTTTTTTTCTTGTTGAATAAATAAACTCAACATCGTTGGATGCATTGTAATTTTGTGTCCGTTTTTGGTGTATACAGATGAGGGGTTGGAACAGGGGAAAAAACGGAAGGTCGAGTACCCGACACGGTGCGCGAGGGCGTCAGTGTGCATGTGTATGTGTTGGTTGAATGCAGCAATCAGAGGCAATTATAAATTTTATTATTTCGCTCGTGCCGGTATTATAATGCAGCTGCGGTGAAACGCAAGGTTGTCTATATATTATATACCCTCTTCTTTCACCACCATCGTCACTCCGTCTTTCTCTCACAGTGTCTCCCTCCTTGTCTGCCCCGTTTTGCTTGCCGTGTGGACATGCACCGCGCGCGGTAACGCACGAGTTTATACAATGCAGAGCCCACACGTTCACCTATACCCGGTTTCGTCCTCCGTTCCCCTAATGACTTGGGGCGCGCAGTTTATATAGCGTGTATGTATTCGTATGTGTATGTGCCGCCAAAGCTACGAGTTTGTGGCATTTTATTTAACTTCCGCAGCATGGCACCCCCTATAGTTCGCTATTAATTGCCGTCGTTCCGCGCCAACTTTGCCACAAATCCATCTCTTGTGCGCGCGACCTGCGGGGTGCGTCCGCAAACCAAAATCGAAATGATACGCGCTCACATTCAAGTGTGTAAGTACGCTTTCGATTAATTATTATGATTTTTCATTAGCCACAATTCAGTCTTGAATAATCGAATATTTTGTTTTCTGTTCATGAATTGAAAATATTTCGTTAAAATTTCAGTGCGAATAATTTGTCAATGTACAGAGATGTGGGTCGACACTGGCAATTGCATAAATCAAAGTAGATTATTTATATGAGATAAATGGCGAATTGCAAACACAATTCCAGCAAATTATGTAATTAATTGCAACAGAAATGAAAATATGTCCAACACGACAATGCACAGGTATACACAGTCATCATATTTGTTTAATTACCATTATATAATTTATTTTATTTACAGAAAACATGAGGCTGGTGATTGTTGTAATGCAAGAGTTAACTATATGGAGCAGGTGCAATGTGCACGTAAGGAAAACGTCGATTATAGAAGAGCATAATGCGTATATACATACATTATATGGGAATTTACGTTTGTTGCAATTTACTATAAATGCGTATGGAACTCAGCTCAGCTTGACTTAACCATACCCAACATCTATGCATCACTATATATATAAACATAATCGTACGCGTTACAGTCTTTTGCTCCCGTTTAACGACACAAGTAAC
Organism: Meteorus sp. PSUC_FEM 10030008; assembly: GCA_018881525.1. Lineage (NCBI taxonomy): Eukaryota > Metazoa > Arthropoda > Insecta > Hymenoptera > Braconidae > Meteorus > Meteorus sp. PSUC_FEM 10030008. The sequence goes on from JABMBR010005843.1 coordinate 9,519, forward strand.
GAGGAGTCTTACAGATAACTAACTGCAGGATATGAAAAGGAGAGAGCAAAATTTCCACATTGCCTCGTCATTTCTTCACGCTCATTGCCCATTTTTATTATTATTTTTATTTTTTACTTAACACTAATCATATTTATTATTTTAGCGTTGGAGAAAAAAAGAAGAGGAACAAGTTCAAATATGAATAATACCAGAACGCTTGGAAGAGAAAAAAGAATTGAAACTGAAGAATAAAATAAAATTTAACCAAAAATTTAATAATATACAGAGAGAGAATGATCCTGCAGCTCTCTGTCTTCTGCTTACACTTTGACTTGTATGCACATATACATCACCAATCCTTGTCGACGAAAGCATGTCAGTGGCAATCATATTGGTAATTCGTTTGTTGATTGTCCCTGACCGCAACAGCGCAGTGTAGACCTTCGTGAATCTCAACCACGATCATTTTATTCCTCCGCCTTATTTGGCCGATGATAAATTCTAACGGGTAACTATCCAACTATATATATGGATGTGTATTATGTGGATGAATGTGTGTAGATATTTTATATCTACACATATGGATTGGCACTTGAGAAAGCCATCATCAGCGATCTATCGTATGGAGAGGAGAAAGATGAATGTATAATAGTGAAGTCCGGTTCAAAGGATCATCGCATAAACGATCCAATCAGTCGGACGATTCGCGGTGATTGCGCGGAATTTTTGAAACCATAGAAAGTGCATGTTGCTACTGGTATAACACCAATATGGTTTTATGGGACTACTGGATGCTCGAATGGATATGAAAATGATACAGAAGATTATGGTGCTATCACAATTGCTATTAGAATATGAAGTTGCTTCCAGCTTCCACATTAATTTTGCAGGAATCAAAACACAGGATATTTGTTTGTCGTTCAAATATCAAAAAAAATCTATGGCTATAAATTTTGTTCTAATGATTGAAACTTGTCTAAGTTGCGAACAGCGACACATCAGTGCGTCTATGATACGTGTTACATATAAAGAGAGAGGATAACGGAAGAAATAGAGAAAGACACAAAACACCTCATCTCTCGTGTTACCGAGTAGGGGTTCCAGAGTTATTAAATTAGGATGATACAGTGTCCCACGTCCCAAATGATTATACTGTTCGATAGAACGCTTTAAGATCATCTCTTCACTCCAAAAGCCACGGTCAATTAGAGATCGGGATCGTCACCCGATTATATGTGAAAGAAAAAAGCAGAAGAGAGAAGGAGAGACACCTCCATATATATTTGTATATATATACCAGTCCATATCATGTTACTCAACCACGTGGGTGGTCGTGGACATCTTTTCCAAGAGGATGAGCCGTTGGAACTTCATAAGAGGCTTCCATTCCACTCGTTTTTTTTTCTTCGTTCTTATTCTCTTCATTTTTGAACTTCTTACACATTTCCACCGTGATCTCATTTGCGTGCACTCTCGTTAACTTTTGATTTCTTCTTGTGTGTATCAAATACCAAACGTTATTTTGTATATTATAAAGTCGCATGAAGAAATCGAAAAAAATTTGAAGTGTAATGAATTATTGTCAAATAATTTGAGTTGAGGATTCTGTTTATTTGCTTAATGGAATTCATATTGATATGCTAAAATCATTCATGATTTGCAATTTTTTACATGTATGATTTTTTTCATCCAATTCCTCATACTCTCTCTTGAATAATCGTGATTTGTCTGATATTCTGAACGGTCGTTCTCACCGTCCGAGATAAAGAAGAAAAATTGAATGCGCCTGAACAAAGACAGATCTTTCCTTATGATGTTACACGTCTATCCATATTTTGTGTCAGTATTTAAATATTGAAGAACAAGTTCCGGTCTTAAAGGATTCGACTCTCATTATGAAATACCATGGAATCAGAGGGCGACGAAGCGCTGTCGAGGTGTCTCAGTCGATTAGAGCACATTAGCATAATGCTTGAAACGATTTATAAAATATATATACATTTTTTATCTTTATACATACATCAATGACCAATAATAAAATGTCAAAGATTGAATTGTGAATAATTGAGTTGTAGAGTCCACATGACTTCTAAGAAAGAAGAAAAATTGAAATAAAAGGTTGAATGTGAGATGGAACACGTCATCGAATTTTATAGTATGGCTAAACTCATGCAGCACGGAATGTAATGAATTCAGAGAGAAAGCTCTTTCCATTTAATATATGAAAGAAGGAAGGGAAAGAATATAACAAGAATAAATACTCGAACCATGTCCAAGCTCATTTATATATGTACAATATAAATGTACAAGTTATGTGTGACATTGTGTTATATTATGAATTGCATATTTGAGCCGTTGCAAATTGTTGACGGATTACTAACTCGAGTGAGAAAATTCTCTTGAGTGTTGTAAAAATTTTAAACGACTGCTGATAGTTAGACTTGGATGGGTTTTGTATGAACAAGTTCAGAGGGAGAAAGTTTGAGTATAAAGTGTCAAAGAAGGGTATTGAGAATAAGAGTGGAGGAGTGCAAGAAGTATCGAAAGGACTTAATGGATCGGCAATGAATATACAAAGAGCGACAAGTCAACCGCATGTCTTTTCACCATCTTGTTGACTAAATAAAGGATTGCGATTGGTCATTTGGAAAAGGGGATGGGTGACTGAGAAAAAGTAGCGAGACGAGGAAGGACTTGTGTATGATATGATGATGAGAAAAACACTTGAAAATTCAAGGTTTTATAATTTTTCTCCACTAAAATGTCTTACTTCAATGGATGAGCAAATTTAAAAAATAATTTCTTCGATACAGGATGAATTACTCACAACGAATTGATTGTCGTTCAGATCCTTCGAATATTTCTCAACAATTTATCGAGCAAACACCATAAAATGTTGATTATAATATAACAGCGAACAATTTGTCAGGAATTGTGAACACTAACAGGCGCTTAGACAACACTGCAATCTAATCATCAATGTATATACGTCATTTTGATTGCAATCACGACACATTATACGAACAGGAATTAAACTGGTGGTACTACACAAATGGATAAATAATATAATATATTCTTAGTCATCGATATTATACACCGCAAAAAGATATTAACCATCAAACATGTACATCGACGGAATATATATCTATTTTATATCCACACACGCACACACACCCGAACAAACATCTACACATAATGTGTTCACCGTGAGAAAGCGATTCCTCGATTGGTGAACGATTACGTCGCGGTTAGCACGCAACGCGCGCGCGATGCTGGTGATTCAAGCGTACGATAATAGAGATCATTGAAGTAGAATAATTTGAAAGACGATAGGATGTTGAATAGGAAGAAGAAAAAAATGAACGAAAGAGAGAAAAAAATATATATACAATAATAAATAAGGTTGTAAGGAGTGACAGAAAATTGTGTGTGAGGGGGG
>JABMBR010005844.1:0-12936 GCA_018881525.1 Meteorus sp. PSUC_FEM 10030008
TTATTATTATTATTATTATTATTAGATTGTGAAACGAAAAACAAAAATTACTTCTGGTTCTAAGCAACATTTGGAAATAATAAAAATCAGCAAAATACGTAATTGCATCTTATTTATATCATTGTCTCATCACGAATTCCCACAATACCAATCCTGTCATATATATTTCTGACAGAAATTTCATAGATCTATGTATGCATTTACGCATGTCAAGTTCATCTGAATCGTGTGGGTTGATGTAATGATTGTGAAGCTCGTTTGTGTATTGAATAAAAAGTTTATTCGTATGCAGTTTGCACAGTTTATACATCGAAATAGAAAAGAAGCTCCCCCTTCGCAGAAATGTTTGCAAACGTACTGGTTGAATCTTCACTTATTCTTTGGGCAAGGTTTAAATAAAGACGTTCTAAACTCTCGATAGCCATTCTCGAGATGAATAATAAGTTGGTGTTTCGTTTCTCTGAGAACCTCGATCATTGAATCTCTACTGGGATTCATTAAACAATCATCATATTTCTTCAACAATATATTATCTATTTCCGGAATCCCATTCAAGTCAGCAGCAACTTCCAATGCTTCATCTACGCTTGCTGTGAGTTGCACCAATGTCGGCTCAGTTGTAGATCGTCTGAGAAACGTCCAGAAGTTACATAATATTCACCGCAGCATCAATTCTGTCTTATGGAAAGGAATTAAATGTCTTTTGTCTTGAAATTCGTTCAGACATTTTGAGAAAATCTTTGTATGGAAATATATGAAATAGAATCAATTATAGAAATCTCAACGCATAGTTCTGTTTCTATTTTTGAAATATTGTTGATACTTACAAGTAACTCTCTTCATTATCCATCCATTCACAAATTTTTTCATAGAAGTCCAAGCATGCCAAGTCGTCAGTTCGATTACCCTGGTCAAGGAACTCTCTGAAAATACGTCTGCTTTTACAGTGATTCAGGGTTTTCTGAATATCATCAGTTAACTGGTCGAGTTCTTGTAGGGTTAACCCCGATGAACATTTTCCCACACAACCAATTATCTTCTTCGAAAGATCCATAGTTTACGTTCTGTCAAAATAAAATATGAGTATTAAAGTATCGAAATTTTGAAAGCTTCGGTACACTCATTGGTTGAATTCATCCATATTACCATATTATCTCATCATAACTGTTTGTGATACATATGTAAACGTATGTATTCTCTCGATACTTCTGTCTTTTTCATCATGTTCCACACTACAGTTGTACCACTTGGTTATTGATCGCAGCACTGAATGCTCAGAGGTATACCACTATCCATCCTGCTTCACTTTAGATAGTACTCTTCGACTACAGAAAATCTTAAGATATGACAACATTAGTATGTACTCAAACTACTGCATCAAGTAAGTGAAGGGAAAAAATGATAAAATATATAAGCAATGTACTGCCAACTTCCACGATGTTTTTGCGGATATAAATAGACCAGGCAATTTGTGCGCCGGCGCTTCATTGATCTTTCATTCGTTCACCACCGAACCAAAGAAAAAAAAAACACACCTCACTAATTGCAAAGGCACGTGGATACTGTACGGAATTCACCAGTTGAATAGAATTTTTTTCTTTTCGTCAGATGGAACAGGACTTGTCAATTAAAAATGTGCTCAGATAGTGCACTATGCACAATGCCTATCACTACCAGCCGCAAGAACACTTACATGGAGTAGAGTTTAGTTGCAATGACGCTCGTATCTGACTGTTGCTCTATTTCCGTGTGATTAACATGCGGTCGTCAATAGATAAGCGTTGACACATTTGAGAAATTTCCAACAAGCCACTTCGATATATTCATATTTCTCATTGCGCAATAATTATTTATCATCTAACTGTTTATCTGTAATGGAGGGGAATTCGACAAAAAACGCAAAACAATATGATTATCAATTGAAGAGCATGAGAAATTTATTTATATTTTGTTTTAATTACATTCGCTCACTCCTCTTGACTTCTTTTACTTGAAGGCCTGGAACGAGAATCACAATTGGATGAATATATCTCTCAACGATGGAACGCTGATTCAGATTAGAACGTAAATAATATTTACTCACCAGGAGGTAATGATTGCTTCAATTTTTCGGCCTTCTCTTTGTCTGTTATGACCAAAGTGTACAGGAACCGTGAGCATCGTACTTTGAATTTGACATTGTCTGCATTTTTCTTTATCTTGACGGCTGTAAGTCACAACATTCAATTAGTAAAAGACCAATAAACCCTGGTCACACTCAATATTCGAAGCTACTCACATTTGGCATCCTTCCTTCGGGCTTTTAGAAGGAAGTCCTTAATTTCTTTAATTTCTCGTGGCTGAAATCAAGTCATATTACTCAATTAGCAAAAGATTTTTGAATATCCAACGTGACGTAGATCATAACTGATATTGAGGTTAGGTCATTTCGCATGAAAAGATACAACATTGACAGATAGACAGATATTTTTAGAAAATAGTGCACATTCAAATCTATGATCATATCGTTCAATGAAATTGAATATCTGAATAAGTATCTTACCATGCTGATTGAATGCTGTTGTCACGAAGTGAAGATTACCCTCTGAAAACACATCAATAATTAATCAACAAACAGTGATGAAGAAAGTTAACTATAATGTAATTGAATGAAGTGTCATGAATATTTTATCCATCATAAATATACACCTAATTATGAGATTGCAATAATAATTTTGGATGAAAATGATCAATATATGCAGAAAAATTACCCACCACAATGCGTGTCACAGTAAGAAAGAATCAGAAACAGCTCTCAGCGCATTGAGCACCATTGTCAGCTAACCAGTAGTTTATAATTTTCCCGCTAGATGAAAGTTCGAATTCCCAATTTATATGCATTCGACCCATTTATTATTTTCATGTATACAAACATTCATGTAGAAGGCAGATACTTACCATACCGACAACAGATGAGGAATGATCTTTTATACCATTTAAAAAATGATATCGAAAGTAATAATGCCTCGAATTTTCAAATAAGGCAGTTCAACACTCCGTCTCAACTCCAGTCATTTAATAAAAATAGCGTGTCACAGATGACTGGTATCACTACTTTCAGTGTTGTTTGAATGTCATTTGGAAATTCGGATTTTTACATGTTTTTACGAAAAAGGAGGAATAATCCCTTATCTCGTTATGTCATTCAACAGAGGGAAATGTCATGACAAAATGAGAATTCAGCCATGACAGAGTGCGCACGCATATATTTTTATTACAAGTGAATTGCTGCGAAAATAATGATAACATCAATGTGTCAAACTTCCGCAGTGTTAGAGCTTTGGCACAATTTCTAGTAAATTTCAGAACCAATTAGTATAACTGAGTATAACATTCGTTCCGACAAAATCGATGCCATGAATGCGTAGTGAGTAATGATTACGTTACCTCCATATATAATTTATCTACAACGTTTAGCCATATCGTCCTCACCAAGTGTCATTAGGTGTTGATAATAAATACTTTGCAATGCAAAAGCGACCTTTATCACTTTCGTGACGATTATGCTTATAACAGGACGTCCGCTTCCCTTAATATCAAACTCTATAACACACACGGATCGCAGTCTTCGCCACGTTCTAACCACAACAATGTTTGAATACCCTAAAAAAAATAATTTGTGTTTTTCCAGTGATAGGGGTGGACCAGGTGTTTCAGGTAATGGCTTCGATCGCTGGGTTCAACGAGCAGATCTTTCAGACGAGTCAGCAATCACAAAAATGCAACATCAATACTGGGTGACGAAACAGGCATTATCTAGGAAACTCGGTAAAAAAGAAGATGAATGCATTGTGGCATCAGATGCAGAGTTAGATGCCAAGTTAGAACTATTCAAAAGTATTCAGGAATCATGTTGCTACTTACAACGAGTTATTGATAAGTATCAAGAGCGGTTGTGTAATCTCGCACAAGAGGAGAATGCAATGGGTCGTTTTCTGAAAGAGGCTGGGAAACAAGACAAAACTAGAGCTGGTAAAATGATGTCAGCAGTAGGGAAATCATTGTCCTACTCAGGTCAACAGCGTTTGGCCCTTCGCTCACCTTTAGTACGTCTATATCAAGAAGTTGAGACCTTCAGACAACGTGCAATTGAAGACACACTGCAAAATGTTCAATCTATGGAAAAGGCTCGCACTGAATACCGTGCTGCATTATCGTGGATGAAAAACGTTTCTCACGAACTTGATCCCGATACTTCTAAGCAACTTGAACGTTTTCGGAAAGTACAAATACGTGTGAGACGTGGAAAAGCGTCATTCGATCATCAAGCATTAGATTGTCTGCAAAAAGTTGATCTTCTTGCAGCAGCAAGGTGTAATATGTTTAGTCATGCACTGGTACTGTATCAAAGTAATCTATTGAATTTCACGAGGAAATCTGCGCAAGCATACTCGACAATAGCAAATAGTTTCAAGGGATATCAACATTATGACTTCATGGTCGTAAAGGAACTTGCGGACACGTCAACAAAATTGGCGAAAGAAACAGGAGGTGATGAAGATGTAGAAGACAAAGACAAACTCCTTTTTTTCGAATCCGATTTTCATGACAATGTTGAAGAGGCACATGAAGTTGAAATACAAGAGAAGCAAGAGGAAAATTGCAATGAAAAAGAAGGGACACTTTTGGACTTCAGTAGTGAAGTTAAAGATGATTTGGGATCTCAATACTTGAATTTGGAATCAAGTATCAATACGAAGATATCTGAACAGACGATGGAATCGAAATCAATCAATAGTGACGAGATATTCCAAGAATTTTTCGGAAATTCAACAATGGATAAATCTCTTCCAGACAATAAACAATCAAGACAATTGGAGAAGAGTCTCGCAGAACTGGATTTAGCAATGGACTCCTTCGCGAGTGGAAATGTGAATTTTGATTTCAATGCTAGTACATCCCTGACAACTTCATCTACTGTCAACCAGGAAAATGCTCAGCCACCTCTGCAATTACTCACGTCCGAAAATATTGCGTTACTTGATGAAATCCTTAACAGCGGAGCCAGCGCGAATGTTGACTGGGATTCCATGACTAATGACACATTTTTACCACCAGGTATTCTGAAACAAAGCCTTGGCGATGCAGCTCTGGGAAAGGAGACGTTGAAACCATTTCTCAGTGACGAAAAGGTGAATCCAAAATGAGGTCGTCATTCGCGGAACAACTTATTCTTTAGGAAACGCACTGATTTTTCTTTTGTTTCACAGAAAAAAAAATCCAAACAAAAAGGGAATTCGTGGTTGGACTTATTCGCCGAACTAGATCCATTGGCACATAATCCTATCGAAAATTTGACTAAATCTGGGGACAGCAATGCCCCTGCGTAATCAATGGAACAGAAAATGTATGATTTCAATGTTGATGGAGTCGATGAATAGTCGGCAGTCTTTGGCATTACACATCCTGAAAGATGAATCTCTTAATGTCGATAGTATTGTGAGAGCTAACTATTAATGATAGCCATTTTCACATTCCAGTATTTTTCATGAAAGTTAAATAACAATTCCTACCAAAGATGATAGACCAAATGCATGAGAGTGAAATATGTATTATTCGATGTATGTACTAGTCGTGAATGAGTTTTTTCGGTGACTTCTCTATCACATTTATACTTCAAATCATATTCGTTATAAACAGATCATAGGAAAGTAATAATTGGAAATTTACTTCTCTTCATTTTTATTAGTCTTTTGTCTGTTCAAAAGCGTTTGGATTTATTCTCCACGTCTACTTAAGGATGTGTGTTTATTTCGTTTATGTTACGTTAAAAGGTCTCCAATTACAATATTCGACTATACAAGATGACGATAAAAAATATACCAAATGGTGCAGTGCTATTAATCGAGAGTGTGCATGATTCCAAACTCGTTGCCAGTTTCCTCTCTTTTTATCACTCACCACATACACTTTTGACTATACGATTGAATCTCATTTGGAGTTTGAGCGTCTAGCTACTTCGAAAATAAATTAAGAGACTAGGGACGCTTGGAGTTTCATTAGTCGATTCGTTTGAATTTCTATTCTTCATTGCTTTTTTGTTTTCATTTTTCCGCAACTCAATCAATGATGATACGACTCTTCAAGTATCTTGTTTTTAAAACTCAAAGGGATCACAGTATTACGAATGAAAACGCATAATTGGTATCTATTAAACTAAACGCATCATTGAAATATAAATCTAATTGGGGAAGGTACCTAAGCGAAATCTCATCAGTTCAAGGGTCGAAAAATTGCGCCATCGCTGTTTTTACCCTAGAAGTAAATCAATGAGATCATTTATAAATCAATCCATCTGTCACCATCGTGAAACTCTTTTCTTACAAACATACTTATCAAATAATTGTGAATCCTTCGTGTAACGCAACTGTTGTAAAATTTGATAGAGCCCCAATTCTCGGAGCCGTGCCTGTCGTTGCGCAGCACCGGGTTCTTCTCGCCAGACTAGGTTACAGACACAAAATATAGCGGCAACCTTTAGCTTCACATTGCTATGCATCTGCAAATTATATTTCTTATGTTCATCGGAGAATTTTCTAATTATCTTTCACAAAAACATATTGATTCTTGTCACGACTTTCCGAGTCAATATGAATAGAGAACACAGATAATACCATATAATCCATGAGTTTCTTCAAGACATCCTCATTGGCCATTATATGATCTCGTGCGCGATCACCATCGGCAACATTCGCGAGAATGCAGAGTGCTTGCTCTTTCACATCCGCCGAATGATCAGGATCTTCCAGTACTAGAATCACTGCTTGCATAACATGTGCTGCATGCTCATCCATAATTCGATCTATGTGTGCTTTCGTCGATAAAAGATTCCGTAACAAACCAAGTGTTTTCATCAAAACCGCTGGTTCAGGATCAGCAAGCAATCGAAATATCTGATCGGTACCCAAACACGATAAAATTTGAGATTTAACACGCTGTTCTGCCTGAAATGCCACATTCATCAGGGCCCATATACCATTGAGTCTGAGAGCTGAGTCAGGCCTTTTTGTTAATGAGCATAGAAGTTCAACACCACCAGATTCCAGTATTGGCTCTTTGCTTGGACTAAATTCTAAAAGTAAATTGCACAAAGTACTCGAAGCGACCGTTAATAAATCCTCTTCACCCTCTCCGCGCCCCTCGAGGCCTTTTTCTGCACCATGCAATAACTGCATCAACGGTCGCCATACAGCATGATCTTGAAATGTTGTTCTCAATTGTTGGACACTCCTCGAAAGTGAGTGGAGACATCGTACAGCAGCGAGCCGCACTCTTGGACCACCTGGATCCTGGAGCCCCGACACAACAAGCTCCATCAAACTCTCAGTCTCAATAATTCGCTTTCGTATATCTTCATCATTGGCACCCAATGACGCGAATGCTCTGAACGCTGCTTGCCGCATATCTTGAGATAATGCAGCATCTTGAACTTGAGGATGCGGCCTCAGTAATTCGGCTAGAGTTGGTATTAAGTGATTACTAATAGACGCGAGGCGTTGGAGCTCTGTATCGACTTCTGTGAGATATGCAAGGGTCTCAGCAGCAGCCACACGTTCTCTCGGCGGTCTATCACGATGGCAAAGTCGTACCAGACATGGCAAAGCCCGATAAACGACTCTAGGATCAGTTGCTGATAATGCTCCGGCGCGATGCATATAAGCTACACATCGTGCTGCTTCTAATTGTACCAGTGAGCTTCTCTCGCGACCCATCAACTGTCCAAGATGAACGGGTAGTAATTTACTCTGAGGTCCTTTTACGGTTGATGCATTCGCTACCATTAGTGAAACTGTGTAATTCTGATAACACATATTTGCTAAGCAAGCCAATGCTGGAAGTTGGACATCAGCTAGGGACGATTCAAGTTGAGCTGCTAATGTCTCAACTGCACCACCTTTCATCAAAGCGTTCTGCTCTTCCACTGTTTTACACGCTGTTGTTAAAATCGTAGCGACACATACTTGGCAAGTCACAGATCCATTCGTCAATGATAATAGCCGTGGTATTAATACAGAATCTTGATATAATGCTTGCACAGGAGCACTTGTGTGTTGGAAGACTGTACGCAGACACCTGAGGCATGCTTCTATTAGTAGATTGCCCAACTTTGATTTACCATTTAGAGTTATATCCATTACAGATGAAGATAACAGTAGTTGGAGTATCAAGGGCACAACGCCGAGATCTATGAGTGCTAAGACATGCTGATCAGTGCCTTTAGCCAATGAGCCCAGTGTCACAACTGACTCCAAACGAATCCTCTCTCCAATTTCTGAACCGGATGTATCACTGAGCAGTTGGAGCAAGCGTGGTACAACGCCTTGTGCGATCACCGACCCTTTCTGTCGATTGCTACCAATAACTGAGTTTTTCAAGCATCTGCGAGCGATATACCCTTTTATATGTTTGTTACTTCATGAAGTAAAGGCCATCATTTTTGAGGTTATGTCATTAAGAAACTTACATTATTGCATCAAGACACTTCTGGGGGTCCGGCGAATACAGTTCATCGATGTAACTTCTAGAACTCTCAACGTCCTATGTAACAATTGTGAATGAGGTTGAATATCTTTGTGGAACGGGAGCAATATTTTGAAGTAGTAAGACGAAATGTCAGAAGGCGTATCACCGGCCACTGTTCTCACACTTTTCATTATTCTTACTTACCATGAATGGCTGCATCACCGTGACCATTATTAATGCTACTCTGTACTGTACATAAATCTCGCTTAATAAGAACGGCTATAACTTATCACGATCACCCTGGCGAAATATGCCACGAGGAAGCCGTCAAAATTTCTTTTATTGGTTATTACGTGAACTCCTCTGGCCGGGAATATGCATGTTATGTACCATTTTTAGCTTATACCCAGAGAATGTGAAACGAATCAGAAGGCTCCAACAAAGAGTCAAGTTGAATAGTCATCTGAGAGTTTCAGCGCCTCTACTGAGTGTGAACCATTACGAATAATAAAGAGTGGTGAACTCCCTCAACTTTGATTTACCGTCGACCGGGAAGGACCAAAAATTTGAATTCTGTGCACTAAAGCTCATCAGATGCATATGGAGGATAGCACAATACATATATGTATGTTTGGTTCACGAGAAATTTGAAGCGATATGCAATCTCTTCCTATACTATCTCTTAAATGTTTTTCATTCCTGCATGTCGCTGAAAGCGCGTAACTGATGAATACCACCCGCAAAGTATGGCTTTTGTACCGTTAAGTTGGCAACTCTATCATTGTGAGGTTAGAGCCATACAGAGAGTAGCTAATTGCCATATATCTGTATGATTTGGAATGGCACTGCATTAAGGAGTATAAATCAAATAATTTACTATCACGATATTTCTTTGTATTGAAGGCACAGTAAACAGAATGTACACCTCAAAAGTCATGTCATTCATTGGACAACGATTAGCCACCACTAAAAATATCACGAGTAAAAATCAAACGATTAGTAGCAAAAGACGTTTCAAATCATTTTATTCGATTAATTATGTTTTTCAGATGCTAATATTACCGCACATAGGATCCATTCATCTCCAACATGGCATTTAGATCAAAACTGGAGACAGAAGTAAGTTCGAAAAGTTAGATATGATTCACTCTATTTCAGTTTTCATCCAATTCCTCCCCTGTTCTTGTTGCTTAAATCCGATTCCAAATCTTAGGAAGCGATTAACACAAAATCCAAATGCTTTCGGACCTCTGACAAATTTACCCGATTACACTTATCTTGATGGAAGGCCTACCCCATTTGGTGTGAGACAATGGCAACGAATTGAAGAACAACGAGGAATTCTCGTAAGCTGTGTCCAAATATTAGTCCGACTTCTAAAAATTATCATTGATATTGAAAATCATGTGAAGTATCGGACTTTCAGACAACAGTGAAGAAATTGGTGAATGAAATTGATACTGCAGTGGAGGGCTACACTCAGTTAGAAGCTCAGAAGGCAGAACGCAGCAGAGCCATTATTGATGCAAAACTCAAATCAAAGGGCCAATATTTATTGACTGATGAAAATACTCAAAGGAGTGACCGTTAGATTGAGGCAAAATTATTGTTGGAAAAATAAATCACTATTAAACCATGACACTTATTTCTCAATCACATATAAAATTGGCATTAGAGATGTTTCTTCACCTACGAGTAAATACGATGTGAGGGTAGAAAATCGAGAGCTCAGTGTTGACAGGACAAATTTCTTTACACAATAGAATGGAAATAACTCTGTTATTACACTGAAGAATTTCATAAAACATCCAGAAAATTTCATCTCCCGCTGAACATTTTTCATTCACAATTATCGTTCGAGATGTAATTGGTAGACTTGTCCATTCATCTTAAAATAACACATCGATAATTCGGAAACTCGATCTGTCGATCACTTCGAATTGCGGCGAAGCTTGAGGTGAAAGATCATGCATGACTTAAACAGCCAAAGAGCCCACTTGAATTCCCCGGTCAAGTTGACGATGACAGATGAAAATTTACTTGATACCAAGTTAAAGTCTTCGTATACCACTTTATGATCACCCATAATATTCGTTTCCTCAATACTATAATATTCCAATTCACTTTCTACAATGAAAGAAACATGTTACGGTGTCAAACTATTGCCAATTTGAAATTTGGCGGGACGATTGTATGTTCGATTGGTAGCCGCAAAACAGGGCTGAACACACAAGAAAATGATGTATAAATGACTAGATATACATAATGATAATAATGATAATAATAATAATAACAATAACAATGGTGATATTAATAATGAAAATAATATCTAAACATATGACACATCGATACTACAATGTTTTTTCTATTCACCTTGTGAACGTTAGTAGAGTACATTGTTAGAAGAAAACATTACTTCAACAACTAGAGCTATCATTCACATCCGTATATGAAAGGATTTGGCCATATTTGCTATTTTGATCTATTAGCGAGAATGTTCTTCTGAAAAGTATCGATCATCATCGTGACAATAATCATCGAAAAGTAACGTAGTGGAGTTGGATGAGAAAAAGCACGTGTAACACAACGAATGTAAAGATGACATCGGTAGACTCAGGTGTTGAAACTGGGAACGACTCTAACGACAGTGCACAAACGGAGAATCAGACCCACAATCAAGGATTCATTAAGGCATCAAGTGTACCTACTACCTTAGAGACTCAGTTACAGACGATCCAAAAACAAGAACCTGATGTCACTGAAGTTGACATGTGTGCGTTGCCAACATCAACAATCATTTGTCGTCCTGAAAATTCTCTGTCCTTTACATCACAACATAATCTTGCTGCTGAAACGTCTGGTTCTGTTCTTGTTTTCAGTCTCGAATCTGGCACTACGAAGGTTGTGAAAAAATTATTCTTTACTCTCCATTAGTTTCTAAAGTAAATGTCATACTCATATAGACCCTGCTTTTTACAGACCCTACAGTTCAAAACACCACCAAAGTTCCTGATCCATCCGAAGTTACTGAAGAGAAGTAAGTTACTTCAAATATTTCGTTGAATTTTGCACGTATTTTTCCCTTCATTCCAACGAAAAATGAATGAATATGTATTAATACATGCAGTGTGGATTTTTTTCCTCTCCAGGTCTCGGTATTAGTTGCCCCAACAGTTATTTTCCGAATGACCCTGTTGATCAAGATTTGAAGCCTGTTAGTTTGCGTGTCTCTTCTGTCCAGAGGCCGAAAAGACAAGAATTACGGAGTGTGCCTTTTTGTAAAATTGGGGGTAATCCATGGTGGGGTCGAAAAATGCGCCTGGCCGCAGCTACAAATAATATTGAACTAATGCAGAGATTGCTTGAAAAGGGTATTTCACCCAACAATCATGATGAACAAGGACGTTCTCCACTTCACTTGGCATCATGCAGGTATGATACATCTTTGAAACGAACCACGTTACTCCGATGGAATATAATGATTATTTAACCCATTTTACAGAGGTTATACGGAGATGGTTAAATTGTTACTCGACTATGGTGCTAATCCAAACCAAATTGACTGCATTGGTAATACACCACTACACTTGGCTGCAGTCACGAGTAAAGGTTCAGTTGTCAAATTATTACTCAATGCAGGCACAAATGTTAGTTCTTCTGATCGGCACGGTTACAATCCTCTCCAGCTTGCTCAGACAAAACTGAGAATGTTACAAAACTGCAACGGTTCTGATATGAATCGCATTAAAGATGAAGTTCACAAAATAGTTAGTATGCTTCTGACTTATCTCCAGAAGCAAAGGGATGCTTGTGAGCAAATTGAAACATTGACCTCTTTTTGCTCAAGAATTTCATTATCGAATACAACTGATCAGGTCCAGGATGATGTTAAAGATTTACTTGCTAGTATCGATGCACTCAGTTTGACGAATTGAAGGTGCATACAGCACTATCATAATCCTTGTTCTGTTATTATCTTCTTTATCTATCTGTCTTTGAAGTTTCACGAGACCGGATCGACACATACGGTCCTTGGATGGATAACGAAATGATGGTTCTTTAGTTCCTTTTACAACGATAGTAATTCATCTTTCAATCACTTTCATACCGTTTGGTCGTTATATCTTCATAACCAACAGTGTATTTATGATAAAATGACATATGCGCTGATGGTCTGTGGACGAAAATCAATTCTGATTATCGTCGAATACTTTCCTGTCTTCTTCTCGTGCTCTCATCTCTATACTTGGATTCAAAAAAAAAGTGCGTACCACAGGGGTTAATTCAATGAGAAAATGAAGAATCTCTCTGGATACTAGCTGGCAAACATGAGTTCCGTTTACCTGAGTCGAACATTTACTTCTGTTCTCGATAAGGTTTCTCGTTTTATATGTTTTACGATACATCACTTTGAGAAGCATATATATATATATA
>JABMBR010005845.1:0-12933 GCA_018881525.1 Meteorus sp. PSUC_FEM 10030008
TATATATATATATGGGCATGAATGTGTGGGTGTGAGTTTTGTCGTGGCCGGTGGTAGCATGCAGAGTGGTGTGTGACGCCCGGTGAGTTTCGTATATGTATACTACGTATCTTTGGTGGTGAGATCAATAAGCAGTGCTGTGCCAATCCAGTGGGGCCACCCTGATCCGGATTGGAACCATTCCTCCGGAACCCACACCCTCTCTCATCATCTGTATTCCATCTGGATCAATTTTAGGGAGAAAATGAGATTCTCACAACACGAAATAACCAATAGACTGGAATGATCAATTTTTCGCACTATTTGATGTAACCGATTGTCAGAAACACTGGGAATTCCCATTGACTTCTATATCTTTTAATTGTTTTCTCCATAAATCAGTGTCAACTTGACCTCGCGCATATCAGAGGATATTTCATTCGATTCCACTTCATATGTTACTACAATTATTACACATAAAGATGATTATCCCAGCATCTCTGTCAACTAAACTGGTTCCAATTTGTTAGTTATTTATAGTCTCCATTGGATGACTATTCTCATCGGTCGACTAAAAACTTCATCGAGTTGAGTACTCTGATTTAGGATCCACCAGAATTATAAAACAAATTACTACCACGACCATAATTTGATATTGTTTTAAATCATCACATCTGTAAATTCTTGATATCATGGGTGGGTCAATTTTTTTGGTATCTATCACTTTAAGTATGTGTAGATCAAGTGGCAATTTGTTGGTTTATTATTTGTTCCTTTTCCTGTTTTATTTCAAGATAAATATTATTTCGAAGGGGCCATTTATCATTCGATGAGTCGATTAATGTCTTATTTCACTGCATGACGTGAGGGGTTTGCGCTCTGGTATATTTTTTTATCTTAGCTCTACGGAGCAGTGCAGAAATGTGTGGAGGATTTTGTGGATAGACACGGTGAACCTCTGCACTCCCAGGTGGAGAGTAAAATAGAATTTATTTTTCTTGTATTCTCATTCAAATGGTAGAGATTATGATGGCTGTATGTCATGTTTTCCCATCCGGTTCACCATAAACTATGATGCAATATTAGAAGAGAATGAACGAATGAAAAGTAAATTGATTCATTCATATATTCATGTTATATGAAATAATAATAGCAGATTGAAATAAAATCCAAGTATTATTTCTATTTCATACGCCACATGGCGATATAAATATGGAACAAAAAGAATATGGCAATACAATAAGCTTTTATGCGTGGATGCATGTGTGCGACTGTATTTTTTGTTAGTGAGTTCTGTTACTCATATATTTACATGCCTGGGGAGTAATTACAATGATGGATGGTTGTTGTTTGCAGTAGTAGTAGTACGAGACTCGATGAGCACAAACCAAGTGATAACAGCTCACATTAATCAGGCATTATATTTTATAACAGATTTCAGTTGTCGTTTTCTATTGAATATTTCTACGCTTCTTCATGAAATATCTAATATTCATCCACTACCTCTTGATAACTCCATTGAAACTGTCACGCGACAAATCTGATCATCTTCCGAACGAAAAAGAAACATCTATGAAAAAAATGAAAATGAAAGAGACAAAGTTCTCCCAGCCCCATTTTGCTTATCTCATTCCAGCCCAAAGGTGCAATTAAAAGCGCGCGAACGACGTTCATCACAATCCGAGGACTGACACGCGCTGTTCGAAATGTCGTTTGGCACTTCATACACCTACAAAGTGTACAAGGTCAGGCATGATCATAATTGATCATATAAAAAAAAAGGAAATAACAAGGAAAATTGAAAAAAAATGAAAGCAACATGTTGTCATTCAGTAAAGTATGATCATCACCATTAAGTTGTGAATCATCAGCCTCTGTTTGTTATTTTATTCCAATAATTAATAGAATCCATTAGATTATTGTATGTCGAATCAATGAGATGAAAGAAGCTCTTGATGGAGAAATTAACGTAAATGAGATTGAAAGGACTGAAGTTTAGTGTATATACTTACTAATTAGTGAATATATACCAAATATAGTTAGGTATGTTCGTCAAGGCTTCAGAAAAAAGTCATCTTTCTCATTACTTTCAACATAAAACCATCGCCGATTGCTTGGATTCATCTTAGAGCCATTTCATGGGCCCATTGCATCAGTCTTCCAAAAAGGCTCTTGGATGTCTCGCGCTAGTCAGTATGAATGTGTGGACAACGACGCGAGTTTAGTGCCAAGTTTTACTCATTCTCTGTCTTCCTCGCACTTACTCATTCTCCATATTTTCTGGAAGCCCGTTGGAGTATCGATTAGTCCTTCAAGAAGACTCAGACAGATTTTTACATTACATATTACTCCTATTCTTGTATCTAGAAATTAGTGTGAACTGATAGTTGTAGCAAGCTTTGTTGTACGGAAAATTGAGTATATGCCTTGGAACCAAAAATATAATATGGGTGAATTAATTTGAAAATGGCAAATGGTTACAGTGCTGTGGCATTGGAGGTGGCGGGTCCACGGCACCTCCGGGCACACAGCTCCTGGGTAGCGGAACTGTCGGTGCCACCTCCGCACGAAACGTCATTATGCAGGACCCGGTACTTGAATCCATTTTGGAGGTATGTAAATATACGTAAGAATATTGTGAATTTAATCAAGTTCATGGAATTTTTTTTTGATTATTTCTTCATTTTCCTTATGTGCTATTTTATTTTTGAGTTAAATTAGGTAAGACCATGGTTGGCATTTTATTCAATGAGAGTGCTGGGAATATGAGTAATGCGCGGCGCCCACACCAAATTGCTCCCAGCAATTTTCAACAAACAATGGATACGCTCCTCCCACAAGCTCTTACTCGTTTCTAGCTTGGTTATTCACTCTCTTTTAATACCGCAATTATTAATGCCACGCGGACGATTTCTGTCGTCAAGTCACTCAAAAATTCAGGCAAATGTCATTCGTGACTTATTAACATTCTCACAAAATAAGGAGAAAAGAAAATGAAGAAGGAAAATCATGGAGTGAAGAAAATTCATCGGTGTGAAAATCATTTTTTCAATTCACTTTTGCATTTGTAATGTTTCTTTTCTTGTCTATCAGCAAATGCGGGAGACAGAAGCTCGTCGGGCGGATTTGGAGCGTCAGCACGCAGAGGCACAAAACCAGTTACGCGAGAAGATAGCAGGCCGATATCAAGGACCTGAGTCTGTTGAAGCGTTACAGTCGAAAATTCGTGAATTGGAGAAAAAAACTGAGTTGCAAATGGTGCGACATGAAGAATTATCATTGGAATTGACGAGTTTGAGACGTGCGCGTAGTCGAGGTCCAGGTTCGACAGTGTCCACAGGTGTAACAGGGACCACGTGGCCACCAACCGGTTCTGAGATTGACCGGATAATAGCAAAAATTGAGCAAGATAATAGGTAATTACTGAATTCATGATGCAGGAAGACGTGAATAGAAATTGTATTTCTTCGGTATGTTCACAGTGGAAGAATATTACATGAGTTGGATCATTCACGGGGTAATGTAACGACGCAGCAGCCATCATCAGCTCAAGGGATACTTCGATCTAGTGCTGAAAATTTACCGAATCTCGGCCAACATCAACATCCCCCTCATCCACACGCCTTGAATCTCGGAATACCATCACAGGGATCGCATTACGCTGGCTCACCAATGCCCTTGACACCAATGATGCCCGGCTGTCCTCCATTGACACCAAATGGTCCGCCGTATCATTATAGCGAGCCAATACCACCCGCGCCATCACTCTCGACAAGTCAATCGCAACCGGCATTTCAACAGAAGCTCCAGCAATACCATCATCAACATCAAACGCACGTCGATATGCCGAGTTCACATTCTCAAGGCACGTTGCCATCACAACAGCAGCAACAGAAGCAACAAACGCACACGCATTATTCGAGTAATCAATATCAAGAAAGTTATCCACATACACATACACAAACGTATCAGCAGCCAATGCAACAACAATTGACTCAACAGAGTCAACAGCAACAACTGCCCGCGTCAAGTTCTTATCTTGGATCCACAAGTCAAACTGCAATGCCACATTACAGCCAAACAACGCAGAGTTCGCAGGGTTATCAATTGAATGGTACTCAACAGGTTTGTATAAACAACAGTACCCCGGTTTTTGTTATTTGATCACCGACTATAGTGTGATGACGAACAATTGATCGATTTTCCTTTACTTTCCAGAATACTAATTATCCAAATTTATCCCTAACTTCTCATCCGAATGGAACATATTCCTCAGCAGTTGCGAGTAGTTATGGCACGACTCATCAGCTTGGACCGTTGAATTATTCTGTGCCACAAACTAATTTAACACAAACAACACTCGCATCGTTACCACCATATTCATCATCGTCCTATCACTCGGCTTTAGGTGTATTAACAAGTGCGCCACAATCTGTTCTTCCTTACTCTAGTGTACCGAGCAGTTATTCTAGTACTGGATCAACTTATTCGACAGTGGGGACCAATGCCTTTGGCACGCCTGGCGTTAGTTCAGGTATTTTAGTTGGTAGTAGGAATGGATCAGTTATATCAATGGAACTGTGCATGGGTTGAATTTTTATTATGTTGCAGGGTCGTCGTCAGGCGGATTGCTACAAACTCTCAGCGATCCACTACATGCAATGCAACAACTGTCAGCTCAGTCACAAGCAAATCAATTACATCAGCAAGCAATTATTCAACAGATTCAACAGAGTTTGCGAGCAAGTTCACCTCCTGCTACATCTGCATCTGGTCATCATTTCCTCGGGCCACGACAAATGCCCAAAATTCCAACTGGTATACTCACAAATCCATTGGATCGTCTCAATAATGAGAATCTTGTCACTGAAGGCCAAGTGGATATGTTGGATATACCTGGAAAAGGCCGATGTTATGTTTATATAGCTCGTTTTAGTTATGAACCATTTCAACATTCACCAAATGAAAATCCGGAGGCTGAGTTGCCTGTACAAGGTGGTGATTATTTATTGGTATGGGGACAACCAGACGAGGATAATTTCTTGGACGCTGAAACATTGGACGGTCGTAGGGGACTTGTACCGGCGAATTTTCTTCAAAAACTTGTCGGTGATGATTTATTAGAATTCCATCAGGCAGTATTGGGACTCCGTGATGTGGACGATGCGGCATCAACAAATATTCCACAAGTGAGGAATCCCAGCATGAGCAATTGCTTGATACCTTTGAGATTTTCCTCTTGGATTATTACTCATTCATTTTTTTTACAATCTTCATCTAACATCCTTCTATGCGTTCGGAAGAAATGAATTTTCGCTAACATTTCAATTGATTTTCCAGTGCTATCTTCAAGATATCGACTTGGAGTTAGCGCTTTACGAGGAAGGTAACAGAACTCGCCAAGCTGAATTATCAGCATACGCAGAGTTGGATAATATTGCTGATGAGGATGAACATGAGCCACCAGGTTGGTTTATCACCGAGTTGTGTGAGCAGCTGATATTAAAAAAATTAAGAATTAAGAAATATCCAATGACATTTAATGTTTATTATAAATATTAATCATAGATGTACATCTCTCTGAATTTCACATACTTTTTCAATTGACGATTAGTTAATTCGTTCGGGAGAATGGTCAATGAGAACAGTACTGATCCGGGAAGATCGTTTTTCTCATTTATGAATGTGTATTCTGGTTGTGGAATGATTTCTGTTCGTCTATTATGATTGCACGTATTCCAGGGTAAATGGAGTTGGACATATGAGAATATGGCGAATATTTTTTTAACAATAGTCAGACGTTAGATAAAAATATTCCTCAAGTATTTCCATGAGATAGGGCTGACTGGATCAATAGATCACCCAAGTTAAAAACATAGAACAGTGTCAGTGAACATTTTCACTGATGAAAATTAATCGGCATGTCTTCGGAAATTGAATTTTGCACTGCTTGCACATGATACAGTCCATGGATATATGAAAATGCGAATTGTCTATGTTCGTCATTTCCAACCTACATACTACACAGAGACAAAAATAGTGTCACACGTGATTAGATTATACACTAACTTATATCGTAGGAAATTGTCTCAAGCATTCAATTGGTTAATTTCTAATCACCACATGTTAATCGTTTAGTGTTTTGTGTGTTCCAATTATTTGGTGGCTCTTAGGCTCGCTTGAAAAATACAGACAATTAGCATAGAGAGAGATATTTAGCTACAGCTAGGCTTGTCTTGTCTTTTTCCCCCTGAAGAAGTCTACCTGTTTTCGGACCTAGTTCCGGCGCCTCAACATCTCACCCTCGAGCGTCAACTGAACAAGAGTGTGCTTATTGGTTGGACTGCACCGGATAATCCACATCAACTAGAGTGTTATCATGTATACGTCGATGGGAACCTTAAGGTCACAGTGAAAGCGACGGATAGAACAAGGGCACTAGTTGAAGGCGTCGATTCCACTCGGGTATTTCATCTATTGCACATTCACTAATCGAATTATCACTAGTCTTATTGATGGCATAACTTGAATACTGAACCTTTCTTCAAATTTTTCAAGCCGCATAGAATAAGTGTCCGTTCTGTGACACATTCGAGACGAACATCTCGTGATGCAGCGTGCACAATGGTAATTGGAAAAGATGCGGCAGTTGGACCTATCGGCGTTAAAGCGTTGAGTGTCACGGCAACAAGCGCAGTGATAACATGGCTACCAAGTAACAGCAATCATCAGCATGTGGTGTGCGTCAATAACGTTGAAGTACGAACAGTTAAACCTGGAGTCTATCGTCATACAATAACTGGATTGGCGCCAGCAACTGTCTACCGTGTTACTGTCAAAGCTAAAAATCTTCGAGCCACACATTTCGAGGATCCGAATGCTCAATCGGCCAATAATGTTGCTTGTCATATCCACTTCAAGACGTTGCAGAAAGGTCTACCAGATCCACCAGTCGATATCCAGGTTGAGTTCTGAATTAAACTTATTGAACAAATCCCGAGACTAGAGAGAAGAAAATAACGATTACAGCTTGTCCAATGTATTATTGGTTAGCATTTCGTTCCGTTATGTGATTTCTATAAGCATTAACGCCTGTATATTTGAGTCTAGTGAATTTTCAAATGCTGAGTGGATGAATATCCAAAGGTTTAATAATATTGGTGATGACCTACACTGCATCATTACACTTGATAATATTTATTATAAATAAATTGTATATATAGGTGGAGGCTGGACCGCAGGACGGCACTTTGCTAGTGACCTGGCAGCCTGTTGCCCTAAACGGTTCGGCCGTCACCGGTTACGCGGTATACGCGGATGGCAAGAAAGTCACGGATGTTGATAGCCCTACTGGGGATCATGCACTAGTTGATATTCATAAATTGATGGGCCTAAATCCAAAAGCAATCACAGTGAGAACAAAAAGCCGTGAGAGTCAATCAAGTGATAGTTGCGCTACGGCAATACCATGTAGTGTTTTGCATGGCGGTGGTGGGCATCTCAAACATCTTGATCAACAACAGCAGCAACAACTAGCAATGTCACAACAGGATGAAATTAATCGTCAACGTATACAGGGTGGACAGAGATATGCAAGTGCGCCTGTTCCATCACATATGAGGCGTCATGGCGCAACGAGAATTGACGCACATGGTCAAGTTATTATTGAGACTGACGAAAATCTATCGGACAAAGAAATTTATCCTGGACAAACTATGTCGCAAATGGGTAAATGAATGAATACCTACTTGATAATGTGTTCGGAATTGAAGTTACCACTTTAATGTTGGTACTTTTCCAAAGGTATTCCTGAAATTACGAAGGATTCAGCTAGCGATGCGAATTATAGTGAGGAAGACGATGCAACGAGAAGAGCGCGCGGAATGCAGCAACATCATGGCGGTCATCATCGATATGGGCCACAATCAGGTCCACAAGGCCCACCAGGTACGCATAGGCAACCTGGTCGCGTTGGACCTCGTGCACCTGATCCATATTATGGTCAAGAACACCTGGGTAATTTTGAAACTTACTCATTCTCTCATGATTTTATGATTGATTATGTTTGTCAGCATAGCAATTTTGTTTACGTGTAATTAGGTGCGCAAAGAGGTAGAGGTCCCGGATATCGTGGTGGTCGGGGAAACCAAGCGCAAGGTGCTCCACACCATCCAGGTGCTCAACAAATGAATAAAAGGCCACGCTGGTTCGTTGCACTTTTTGACTACGACCCTACGACGATGTCACCTAATCCTGATGCCTGTGAAATCGAACTACCATTCTCTGAAAGCGACACCATCAAGGTACACTTCTTTTTTTCTAATCATAGCGAACATTCAAGTCTGATCCTATAATGTACTTCTGTTTATTCACTAAAGGTTTACGGTGACAAAGATGATGATGGATTTTATTGGGGTGAATGTCATGGTAGACAAGGTTTCGTCCCACACAATATGGTTGAGGAATTAAAAAATCCACCGACTGGTGCGCAAGGTCAGGGACAACCTACGAGTAGACGTGGACAAAATGATAGGTGGGGCGATATTTATACAAATATGCCAGTGAGAAAGATGATAGCACTTTATGATTATGATCCTCATGTACTCTCACCAAATGTTGACGCTGAGGTAATGCAGCAGTATCTGTTTTAATTTGATATTTCAAAGTACGAAATTCTATACGTCCACAAGTTTAATAGAATTTATTTCTGTTTGTCGTGCAATATGGCAGCAAGTGGAGTTACGCTTTCAAACTGGCAACGAAATTTATGTTTATGGTGATATGGACGATGATGGTTTTTATATGGGTGAGTTGGGAGGTATTCGTGGTTTGGTTCCTAGCAATTTCCTCACGGATGTTGGACCTAATAAAGGTCAACCGCCACAAGGCGGTAGAAGACCACCAGGCCAGGGCCAAGGTCCTGGTGCGCGTGGTCCACCTCCTCCACCAAGAGAACCTCCTCCGCCTGGACATCGCCGTAACAAAGGTAAAGCAATTAATTCATTCATTCACATCCTGACATTTCTCTGCCCTCCCCTTCGAAAAATAATTTTAACGTATTCGCCTCGATCATCAGATCACAATTATTCATATTTGACCATCATTTTCAACTCATTCATATCCAGACATTCATCTTGCACTTTTGTTTGATCGAGGGCGATTCGCATTGGAATAAAAAGTTAAAATGGAGTATTCAGAGAAAAGAAACGCAAACAATCCATAATATAGAAAAAAAGATGGCAAACAACACAAGACACGAGACTCCATGTGTGTCAGACGACAAACATAAACGAATAACAGGATTATTCCACACCCATGAATAAATCCATCATATATTGTTTGCTGTGATGTTAAAGTGTGTATGTGTGGTTCGATTAATGTATTATAACGAGGGGTGAATCTCCGATATACAAAATATATTTCCCAACAGTTCGGATGAATTCATCACCATGAAGATTAACAGTACAACTCGAAAATCAAAAATACAGTAAAATAGAAACGAAAAGAAAAAAAAACCATACTCGAAAAATAATCAACAAAGTATTCTTTAAAAAAATATACTTAAGCTGTTATTGAATTAACACGCGCTGTCCAACACACGACAAATGCAATTGAATACCTTGCTGCTTTCAATGTATTTTTTATTAAGTATTTGCTGAACATGAATATATACACATACGTATTGGCATATTATAAAAATATATATGTATGTGTATGTCTTTACCTCTTTTTGTCTATCTACTTGCGAAAATTTTCTGGCTCTGTTCTATACTCTTCTATACATATCTGTCTTCTGTCTGTGTTTCTATGTACAAAAATACAAACATATGCATATTATGTAAGTATATAAAAATAATGAATATATATTAATTACTATCATAATTGTTATCATCAATTGAATTATCTGAATTTTGCGAATGTTCTCAATGAAAACTTCACTATTATTATACATACATGCGATCGTGTTGCTACATATAATATATTCACATACATCGCAATTCTATAATTATATTTAATATGTGTGTATGTATAAAAGTACGAGTATATATTTTGATATTTATCAACATATATATTTATGTGCAATACAACTTTCTTTCTGTGTGCCTGAACTGGTCAATGGTCGTCGTGTCACATGATTGTCGTTCGTGTCGTGTTGTCATTGCTGGCTATTTCAACGATTTTGTTTATTTTGCTAGATTACGGTGACGATAACAAATTTATTGATATAAATTTTGTCGATGAAAAAAACAAAACAGGAAATTCCAGTAAATGATTTTTTTCATGCCATGCATATCTTCATCGCTCTGTGTTGTTGGCTTCTTGTTTAATACTTTTTCTACATGTATACGTATACTTGATATCGTTTCCGTGAAATGGATTCTTCCCTTCTCTATTTTTTATGTATGTGTATGTATACATCACATATAAATATATATATAAAAACGCTTACATATATTTATATAAGTGTAAAGCTTCTTGGCTAATCTTCTATAATCTTTGGGATCTTTTCATTATCATTCATCGCTTTGTTTTGTCGTTTGAAGAGAGAAAAAAAAATACATTTCGTAGTCTTTATGGTCCATATGAATTATTTTGTTCAATTGTCCTTAATATGAAAAACTTGTGGTGGAACAAAAAAAATTGGCAATTTTTGATTAACATTTAATGAGAAATTTGATTGCTGTATCATTTAATTGAACAAAAAAATCGAGATTAGAGAATTGAATGATTAGAGATGAAGAAAAACGGCAAAGACAAAGTGTAAAATCAAAAAAAAATGAGCCATGAATGACAACACGGTTCTGTTCTCTTCTCTGTTGCTAGATGCCTGCATTGTGCCTGTGTCTGTCCCTGTCTGTCACTTAGACTCTAGACAACCACAACAACAACAATCATCACAACAACATCAACTAATGAACAACCAACAACAACAACAACTACTACAACAACAAAACAATCCACCGCATCTAGCGTATCAACAAGCGAATCATCATAGCTACACAACTGTAACAACATCGAATCAACATGGTGGGCCGGGTGTTGGCGTTATGACACCTCATAACGTCCATCAGCAGGGTACTGTACCACCTCACCTCCAACAGCAGGTGAGTGTGTTTTCACCTGCAACCTGTAAGCGTCCACTTTCATCGTCGCTATATCCTTCTCTTATGATTATTCTCCATTCTTTTTTTTTTCGGTTTAATTCTTCTCCTCTACTTCATAGCGACTTTGTGGCGCGAGTGAAACAAGCTTTTTTCTGATGCGCCTACCTCCTCTATTATGCTGCTATGATTGTCGTCAAAAGTCTATTATTATAATGTATGTCTATTGTGATCTTGTTTTATGACACATGTGCATATTTATGTTTGAGTGGTGTGGTATTATAATGTAGAGTAATAATCATAACGCTTGAAAACAAAAAGATGGAAAATAGTTGATGAAGTATTCGAATGCTGAGAGATTTTTTGATGAAATTCTCTGGTCAAGAGTTCTCTATGCTTCATGCTTTTTATGAGGATAATTAATTTGCTGGATATCGACTATGTCAGAAGACGGCATGTTGCACCCTGATGTGTTTGCTTCATGGAAGTATCGTATTAATTATAGTTAATTGATGATATGAAAGGGGAAAAAATGGATATACTAGAGGGATAGTGGAGAATTGAATAAATGTAGAAAGACAATTCGACACGGTTGTCAAGTAATATTTTCCATTGCTACATCTATATCTGCAAATATGTGTGAAAATTATTTATATTTCTCGGTGGTATGTTCCTTTTTTTTCATATTTTTTATTTGGCTTTGTAAGTTAGTCCACGAATATACAACACTCACATACACGCACAATAATCTTCAACAGCATACGCAGATTTCACAATAGATAGAATTAATTGAAATAACGAATAAATGAACTGAATTCGTCATTAGACAGATGAATGGATATTCATGCGATAATGTTAAATATGAAATTTTCTCCAACAGCACGTTAGGCGAACAATTTATTTATTTTTCATTATTCCAGACTGTGTTCACGATGAAAATGATTCAATACTTCTTTCAATCGTTCCGTTTTGTCTCTCATCATGTCAACATCAATGACAATAATTTGTTAATTGGTGAATTGAAATTTTTCAGGGGAGGGGGAGAGGCGCACCCAATCGGGGCGTTGGTAGTAACATGCCTGGACATCCGGGTGGTCCTCAGACATTCCAACAACAGCAACAACAGCAAGATTATCAGCAGCAGAATCAACAGCAACAGAATCAGCAGGGCTATAATCAACAGAATCCCGGTGGTTATCAACAGCAACAACCTGGCCTATCGCAAGGCTATCAGCAACAAAATTTCCAACAGCAACAACCCCAACAAGGACAGCAGCAATATGGCCAACAAAATCAAGGCCCACCATTGCAGGGTCCACAAACGAGTAAACCGATGCGCGGTATACCTGCAGTTATTCCAAATGCTCAAACAAAACCACCTGATCAGCAAGGGCAACAGCAACAACAGCAACAACAACAGCAACAAAGCACTGGCCCGAATTTGATGCAAAAATTCACGGAAATGGCAGGCGCCAGTGCTGGCGGTGACATTTTATCTAAGGGAAAGGAGCTTATATTTATGAAATTTGGACTGGGAAAGTGAGTTCGTGTTAATAATGTTGTTGACTTTATGATAGTATTCATAATCGCCAAGAGCAATATTAGTGAGAAAAATCGTATGGTTGTTATTAAAACAAGCGTGGCTTCGTGACAACGGTTCATAAGAGCATGTTCCTGTTATTTATGTATGGAGGAATGTTGCCAAATGAAACAAAAATGTCATTAAGAATTTATAATGAATTATAATGTGGTCAATGGGACGAAACTGTTTCTCTATAAATAATTCGTTAATGATTCAATGTTCGAACACGCCGCAATATGGATATATGTGTATATAAGATCGGAAGAGCGT
>JABMBR010005846.1:0-12930 GCA_018881525.1 Meteorus sp. PSUC_FEM 10030008
TATATATATATATATATGTATATGCAATGTAATTTATTTTTCGTAACGTTACAATGCAATAGTCTAGTATACACCAATTGTCGATGATGTGAAAGTACATAAATTTCATTGACGTATATGAAATTAATCGTAAAATATATGAGGGATGTAATCGAATTTGGTCACAGTTTTGGATATAAACTATGGAATAATAATGGCAAAACTGGAAAAAAAGGAAAATCGAATCGATCGATGGTATGAATTGAAAAATGGATATTCTTCTTTATTATCAAAAAAATTTTTCTGAAAATCATAATTCGCCTGTTGCGACTTTCCTTAACAGACAACAACGTAAACATAATAATAAAGTGGAGCGAAAATATGAAATGATAATTCATAACAAAAATATATGATGAAACTCAGTCTTCAATGTTACAATAATAATTGAGTGCCGAGGTTACTTTAATAAAAAATAAAAATTTTATGATAATAAATATATTTCTGACTCGCGAGAGAATATGGAAGAAAGAAAGAGAATATTAGGAAGTGAACAAAAAGTTGAACAAAGTACAGATCTAAAAAAAATTTATGATAATCTATATTGATGAAAATTAACGTGTCCCAATTGCGTATCTGTATATTCTATACGTGAAATCTAAAAGCGAGCGTGCATATTATTCAGATGATCTCAAAAAATAAATACAAAATGAACTACATGAAAGAAACAACAAAAAAAAACACAAATTATTCTGCGAAGTTAGGCTATTTCAATTCTTGACGATATTCTAATATTGAATTATTCTTGCAAAACGTCGTTGTACATAAAGAGAGAACACAGAAACAAACAAGAATTCTAATGTGGTATAAAATGAAATTCAGAAGGTGTTGAAATGATGCGTGCGCTAATTAGCTTCGCTTGCATTCCGATGGGAGAGTACTGTGGTATTATTTCATTAGTGGAAGAGAGGAAAAGGAAAAACACAAACAAAAACGATCTCAAAGAACTTACTATTGCTATAATTGTTGTTACTAATCATTATAGTCGCTATCCAATGAATAAAGAATTTCAATGTCTGTTCGAATCGGTCGAACAACAGAAGAAGAACCAAATGATCGTGTCACGTTGTAGTCTTAAGCAGAAATGAACCCATTAGTCACGTAGCTACAAGTGGTACTGGATATTCCAACAGAAAAACACGAGAATGAGAAATATAACAAGCAATAGCATAAGTGCACACACATGATCATCAAGTCGGGTTTAATTGTCGTTTGCACAAACTAAAAGGAACATAAAATAAAACGAAAAATATGTATGCATATTCATATCTGTATTTATATATGTATATGAAGAGTATAACAGATACCTCTCTCAGATCGTAATATCATGCAGTAGATTGATACAAGCTCTAAGCCGATTATTATTACTTACATTTTACGATTTGCTGGATTTTTTCGTGTCATGTAAAAATAAAAGCGAACAATTATGAATGGGAATTAACGTCAATGGAATAGAATTGAATATTCTGAAAGTGTGTACCCGAATATCAGAATGATTGGTACACAGCTTGTGCTTTTACAACGTGACAAGAACAAATGAATAGAAATTGAATTGATAAGTTTTTGAGTTTGAATTGGTGCATCGCGGTTATTATATGATCGTTTCTCAAGTTTCAAATTTCATCATGCGCGTTAACACCCGATGAATTGTGTTTTTCATTAGTGATTTTTTTTGTAATAGTTAGGACTTAGACGATTCCAACCCATTGAGAGAGAAAAAATAGGAAATATGAATGAGAGTGCGATGGTTAACGGAGGAGCGAGAGAAAAAGTGTGAGAAAATGTGGAAAATTGTGCGGCCAAGTCAACTACAACGCTGCCAAAGGGCCGACGATGATTTAAACCCAACATATAAATATGTATACGTATGCGTGTACGACGAAAAAATCGGAAGAAAAAATAAAAATAGGAATATACATAGTGTCAAACATTCACATGGTCGTGAGGCTAAATAAAATTGAAGGAATATAGTAAAAATTATGAAGTTTATTAATTTTTTGATTTTCCCTTCGTCACAATCGTAATTACTTTTTCCTTCCCTTCTCTTCATAAATTTCTCCAAAACATTTCAATATTAATATATAAAAATTTTTCGTGGAACACACTCGTGATTTTTTGGGTTAAAAGTTATGTAAAAAGATTTATCATTTATACTTAATAGAATCAGTAAAGGATATGATTAATTCGTGAGTATCAATAATCTTCCTCCAAGATAACCCGCTACATATGACAATAGATTTTCTTCATTTCAAATTCATCCGGTTGATTATGTTAATTCAGGCCATATTCTTTGATAATGTTTCCTGCAATAACTAATCGTTGGATTTCCGATGTGCCTTCATATATCTCTGTGATCCGGGCGTCGCGGTAATGACGCTCGGCTGGCATATCGGAGACATATCCCATTCCACCCAGAATTTGAATACATTGATGAGAACAAAATGTTGCAGCTTCAGATGCTGCAAGTTTCGCCATTGCTGCCTCTTTGGTGTAGAGTTTATCATTATCCTTCAAATACGCCGCTCTCCAGGTTAGAAGTCTTGCACTCTCTAGTTTCAACGACATATCTGCAATCTTCTGCTGAATCGCTTGAAGCTTGATGATGGCATTCCCAAATGCCAACCGTTTACCGGCATACTCAACAGCACAATCCAGTGATGCTTGAGCAATTCCAAGTGCCTGACTTGCAACACCGATTCGGCCAGCGTCCAATGTCATCATGGCAATTTTGAAACCCATTCCAGGATCACCTAACAAATTTTTTGATGGCACTTGGCAGTCCTCAAACATCAGTGAACACGTACTACTTGCTCTGATACCTAATTTATCCTCTTTCTTTCCAATTTCAAGGCCTGGTGTTGGTGAGTCAACGATAACAGCACTTATTCCCTTGTGCTTCTTCGTCTTATCAGTAGTTGCGAATAGAACAATTGCATTTGCTTCGTGGGCATTTGTTATCCAACATTTTGTCCCATTGATAAGATAATTATCACCGAAATTTTTTGCTGTGGTTGATGCTGCACCAGCATCAGATCCATTACCAGGTTCACTCAACGCAAAGCAACCTACCTTACTACCATCTGTGAATGGTGTTACATATTTCTCTTTCTGATCTTGCGTACCAAATTTCTCAATTGGTCCAAGATATAAAGAATTATTGACGCTCATAATAACACCAGCACTCGCACAACCTCGTGATATCTCTTCCATAGCAATTGCATACGCCACATAATCCAGCCCTGTTCCCCCAAGTGATTCTGGAGTTGCGATTGCCATCAGACCTAGCTCGCCCATTTTTTTTATTTTATCAACAGGATATTCATGGTATTTATCGAGATGTCCAGCAATTGGTTTCAATTCCGCTTCAGCAAAATCTCTGTAGTGAAATACTTCAAGGGTTTTATATACTGAATTTTATTCTTGTGCTCGATAGAAAGTCATAGTCCAAAGTTACATGATATTACCTGACAGTTTTGTAGAGCATCTGATGTGTCTCAGGCAATGAGTTGAGAGAGGCAATTGATCTTATAACATTTGAATTGGTTTTGAATGCCGTTTGGCACAGACCTTGAACATAATTTTTAATTAAAATTACAAAAACCTGGATGCTTCAAATAATTCAAACTTGTATTCATAGGAATTCAACATCTTAATAACATACCAACAATTCTCAAGCAATTCATTATTGTTGACGAGAGCAGTCTGCCCCAACAGAATTAGTGATTTTTTATTTGATTGTGATTCTTCATACACAGTGTGTTCCAAAGTTCGAATTATTTTCATATCACAGCGTCCCCAATGTATATTTTCTCTAACTACATTTTATGGATTCTCGTTCCATATCTCGTAGTGACCATACAGTTGAGCTGTCTAGAGAGTTTCTTTCGGATACCATTTCAAATCGACAGCCCCCTCAAATTGCGTATGAATTTATGGAAATTTTGTAATCAAACTCACATACGTGAGCCGAAGATCACGAAAATTTCACGAAGCTTATTTATTAGCTGGGATTTTTATGTGTACACCAAAACCGTCACAACTTGTTATATATTTTTGTGTGTAGATTATGATAGTTAGGTATTGTAAATTAGATCATTTTTATTGAAGAAAATAGCGAAAATGTCGAACTTCAGCTTTGGCACACCAACAACGAGTGCAACTAATACGAGTTTCGGCGGATTTGGTGCACAAAAGTAAGTTTTTTAGGTTATAACATAACCTCAATGACATTCCATATACTAGAAATTTGTGTTATAAGTCGTGAGTTGAGCCGTTGAAAATATTTATCAATGTTATTTACTCTGTAACTAGATCAGCAACAGGATTCGGATTGACTGGCTCGACATTTGGGGCCCCCGCAGCCAGTGGAAATTTGACATTCGGTGCGTCAACTGCGACATCAGCAACTAGTTTACCTGCACCCAATTTCAATTTCGGTAACACATCTGCTACAACAGCAGCAACATCGAATCCAGCTGGTGGTTTATTATCAAATACCGGTGCTACAACTACTACTCCTAGTTTATTCGGTACTCCTGCTGCTACAGCACCACTTACTGGCAGTCTTAGTTTCTCCGGTCTTGGCAACCAAGCTAATACAAGTTTTGGACCAACTACCAGTACCTCGACTGGGGGATTGACGTTCGGTGCTCCAACTACTTCAACACGTACGTATGCATCCAATAGACACCCGAAAAATTCGACGTGCTCCTATCTGTGAACAAGGAAATTACGGATTTTATTCCTGCAGTTCCTTTCGGGGCTGCACCGACAGGTGGTTTATTCGGCGCAAAACCAATAGGGACTGCAGCACCAACATTCACGACAAGTGCCACTAGTATTAATAAAGGATTAGGTGGCTTAGATGTTTCGATTTCCAACAAAGGTCTATCACATGGCCGGAATAGTCCAACAGTGGCCAAAGAAAATCTGATACCAAATGAACTCATCCAAACAATTGACGGTTTCAAGTAATTCATTTCATCGTTTTCCACATATCACTAATTTTTTTTTAGTGATTAATTTCGATAAAATCATTTCTATTATCCTCATAGGGAATTTGTGAAAACACAAAAAGGGTTTAGTTCAGATATAGCTCGTGGTTCATCGAGACCATTGAGTCGTTGTGCTGAGGATACGGTATCACTGATGGAAATGTTGACGACATTGGCTGGCGCTGTTCAACGTGATCGCTCGCTTGCTGATAAACTCAAACAAGACACAGCGAAAGCGTTACAAAATGCCGAAATAGCACAACGAACTTATGATACACCAGTTGGACTTCAATATGAGAATACTGCACCATTACAATTTTTCATGGAATTGGCAGAAAATTTCGAACAAGATCTAATGCTCTTTAGGTCGCAGATTGAAACAACCGAGAAACATATTCAAACAATGATGGCCCCGCGATCATTAACGCCAAATGGTGAGCCAACGAATTTCCAATATAAAACAATCAACTACATTGTGGTATACAATATTAACTACCATGATCATATTTTCAGAATTGACAGCTGCGATGAATAAAATACATGAGTCTCTAGTTGCTGTTGCTGGTAAACTTCAAGGAATTCATGCGAAAGTGCAGCAACAGAAAGAGCAGTATCTGAATTTACGAAAATATGTTTTGAAAGATAGCACAAATGTTTTTGAAGAAATTAAAATGAATGGTAAAAATAGTCGTAGTAGTATCGGGAAAGTTACCAGTGGTCCAACGCCGTTCGGCTCAGGTAGGAAGAAATCAATGATGAACAACTCTATGAACAACACTCACGTAAAATCTTAGTTGCGAAGAGTTATATTTTTTTCACTTCAGGCTACAAAAATTTTTTGTCATCAACAGTCATCAATTCAGGTCGACAAACGAATTATGGGACACCGAATCCATTGGGTGAGTTATTATCAATTACTGTACTGATAGCACAATGAAAATGAGAAACGAAAACTTATTCACAATTCATGTGTAGTATTTGTAATCAGAAAATCAATATTATTCATTGTACTGTATGAGATATCAGTACTCATTTAAATGCCTGTTCGATAAGAGTGTCCTCCGTTCAGGTCTTGCGTGGATCTAACGTGAGGTAGAGAACACTAATCTTATTAGCTTTGCAAATAAGCTGCAATGAGTTTCTATAAAGCGCTAAAAGTATGCAGGAGGCACGAGATCTCTTTTGATCAGATTGTTTATGAATCCATGTTTTATTTTTTCTTATAATTTCTCCAGCAGTAATACACTTATTACTATTTTTATTCTGTTACAATGTACGGAAAGAAAACCCCAACTTTCCCATATTTCATTGATAGGTTGTAAACTTTCACTTATTTTTCTCCCTTTTTCATCTTTATTTTGCTTTTCCAGGGGAAAAGTAGATGCTGTTTTGTATAGTTATTGAGGTATTAAAATATTTAATTTTATCTTTATTTGTGTACCCCCGCTATTTCAGGGAACATTCATAAGGGGATAAAAGGGAAGAATCAACAGGCTTCCATTCGCCATTCAAGTGCTAATTATAAGTTTCATACTCATATTTTATATAATCTGATGGGGACTTGTACAGAAATAATATTCACCATTTCAATATTCATATCGTAAATTCAGTGACATATTTTTATGGGCTTGCCTCCATTTCTTCTGTTTGCTGGGTTCATAATATTTGGTGGACAAATCCTCTTTGTCATCACTATTTTACTCATCCTACGTTTTTGCATTTTTCACTGCTTATTCTCTTGCTTACATGCAGAACTAATTTTAAGTTAATATCTGGACGTTTTTGATTCAATTTTCCACCCCTGTGATATGAATATATCTGACTAATTGTAAATAACGCAGTATCGCTAATAAATATCATTCATGTGAGAGTGTGGAGGAAATACGAAAGAATTATTGGAGGTTCGTGTATGCTCTATCACTTGATACTAAAGGCGATCTACTGAACATCTAACACAATTCAAATTATGTGATTGCAATATTATTTCGACTATTCGTGATTACAGCTTGGGGCAACGTAACGCCAGTACAATCAACAACAAATTTATCACTGAGTACACCAATGAAACCACCTACGACAGGATTGAATTTCAATCCACCATTGAACTTGATGGCACCATTATCGACAAACGAATCGACCTCGAATTTCCAATTACAAAAACCACCAGTGGGAAATAAACGAGGGAAACATTGATATAGATGATAGCGCACATTCAATTAATCAGATTTAGGTTTTATAAATTTGATTAACTCCTCAATTGAATGATGCGCATATGCAATACAAAACGCGGCCTTGAATGTTTCAACAAACACTGAATATGGTCAACGTCAGCAAAAAACTTTTGACGTGAACTATATTTTTTTCCAACCGTTTATGCGACAGGTGTATAATGCTTGTACAAGAACGAGATAAGGAATGGTGGAATACATTATCGTAACTGAATACGACAAGAAGGAAAGAATCATAACTGCAGTTCGAAAGATGGGCTTGATTGAATTTCATCGATAATTCGGGAAAAAAATCAACATCATGTACAATAGTAAATACCTATATTTCATAATGTATTTTCTACAATATAACAAATCAATAAGTGCAAAATTTCATAGGATAAAAATTTTCCTTTTTATAACGAATTTTTTTTTCTCATATAAGAGAATAACGATCCAATACTGCATATGGACTTTTCATATATTTTATTCATGATTTTATTTGTATATTCCATTATTCTTCATGGCCGCAATCATAATGTGAAAAAAATTACGGTGTGGATCAAATGGCGCTAACTTGGAGAATTGGAATTAGCAGACGGAACGCATCTTGAATATAGGAGCTAGCGTTGGTTGCCTGTGACCAAGAGTCAATTAAATTTTAATTTATTAATTAATCATCATTGATGTTAGAAAAAATTCAGTAAACTCACCTCCAGAAATATTGTTGTGATGTCCGCTGTATCATTCGTATTTTCGTTCTTTTTCATATGTTCATTCAAACATTTGGAAAATAAATTCGCAATATGGCCAATGTGTCCGGAGAGAATTTTTGTTAGTTGCACTAGTGCATCTGCTTCATTCACCGTACTACGTCGTTCTTTGATTAATAACAGTTCCGCTGTTTTGTGAAATCTTTCGACACAATAAGCTGTGAATTTTGCCAATGATGATATAGCATTTTGGAAAATCTCTTTATTTAATGTTGAAGAAGGTTCATTGTCAGATATATGTGCCACATACGTTCTTGTTTTTTCCCACAGCTTGAACATGGATGAATAAAAATGAATTATAATGAATATTCAAAGTGATTTCGTAACATTCCTTGATATTAAAATAATTAATTACCTGATATAATTTCTCGCAAGAAATATCAACTCCGAGATCAGCACATGCAGCTCTTAACCGCTTCTCTAAATCCTCGTCGTCATTGCCTTCATCATCTTCCTCGCCAAGGTCGCATAATTCTTTAACTTCATCCAATGTTTCTTGTATGGACATGATGTCATCTGCATCCAGAGTGACTAATCGCTGTTGTATTTTCATAGTACATTGTTTCGACAACATTTCTAGAGCCTCGAGATGTACAAGACCCTGGAAATCGTCAAATAAAGTTTCGAAGTGAACTTTTCGTGCTTGTTGCTTTTCTTCAACACTCTTTTCGGCCGCATCCGCTTTCTCTTTTGCTTCACGCAACATTTGCGACAAGATTGGTTTGTCCATTTCATTCATGAAAAAAGCCCGTTTTTTTTTCAAACCTGGATCGCCCTCTTGAAGTACTTCCATTGTTTTTTTTCCAATTGTCTCCAATGTGCCAAGTCCGCCAGTGATTACTTTTGTTCCGGTACTTTCGACCAGTTTTGTTATTGAGGAAACACCAGACATTAAATTACTGAAGCCAAAAGACACTGCATTGCTCTCTTGTGTAGATTTGTCATCTGGACAATTGAAGTGAAAGGGGAAAGAACAAAAAATATTAATATAAATGTAATTTCGAGAAGTGAGAAACACATATGAATCATACAAACACCAGCAAGATTATCTCAATTGATTAAGCAGACCAATTTGTTAATCAATTCTCCCTACTTCGTTAAGAATTTATGGTGAAAAAAATTTTTACATTCAAGGCTATTGTGAAATAAAATTGTCTGGGGCACCGATGCGAGACTAGACGGTGCTACTTAATAAATGTGTCATCAAATTAATAGATATGAATGATACACATATATATTCTTACCAGCAGAATTAGCTCCTTCACGCGTTTGTTGCTCTGCAAGCTCTGCGGGATCCGGTGCGCCAATACTCTCTTCCAATAAGGTCAGACCATGCGTGACATGACTTGTTAATGTTGATACACCAGCACTGGCGGTGTTCAATAAAGATTGAACACCCCAACTACCCCAAGTTGACCAGCCTCCACCGGCATTTGGCACTTCTGGCGATTTATCAACTGTTTTTCTGTTTGGAGCTGTCGGTGTCGCTCTCTCTTTATCAAAATCGTCAATTATTCTATCCTCATCAACGAATGCCTCCCACCCGTCATTGTTGAACAATTCTTTGAATTTTTTATCAGATTTCAATTCTTCTGGAACGTATTCATCTACAAGTTCATCAACGATATCTGAAGATTTACCTAATTTTTTTTTGTGCCACGCATTTTCATGAGATTCAAGACTCTCACTTTGTAATATCTTTGTTGCCTCATCTTCATCGAACTCCCAACATTCTTGTATAATTGGCGCATTTTTATTTGGCACATTCTTTCGCATGTCTATGATAGACGTAGTAGTTTTATTCGATGGTGGCAGCGGTGTCGCGGGATTTTCAGATGTAATCTTCATTCCCAATTTTGTAGCACCAAATCCGATTGGTTTATGTGGTTCCCTTTGTTTCTGTTGTCGTTGTGGTCGTTCCTTCCTTCGTGTCCCCGATTTATTTTGTGCTGTTTTTATATCATCTAATGACTTATTATCACCATATGTTTCAACTGTATCATCAACTTCATCACATTGAATCTTAACCTTAGTGTTCTTTTGTGTGGTTAATGGGCCTCGATGTTCCGCTTTTTCTTTTTCTCTCTTTTCTTTCTCCATACTTTCATTAATTTCAACTTGGAGATTAATTGAATCTATTGACGACGTTTGTGGGTTTGATTTTATGGCAGTTTGAGTTTCATTGACAGATGATGGTTTACTACTTACAGCTGTTTTGTTTGTGCATTTTTTATCACTTATTTCTGCACTCCATGAGTTGCTTTGAATGTGCGAAATACAATCATTGTCGTCATCAGAGTCTGAGTCAATAGCAGATGAGTGTTTTGGTGCCCATTTTGTTTGTGTTGATCTCGGCGATGATACACGGTACTCAATCTCTTCATCTGCACTCTCAAAGTCATCACTGTCTGATGTTGCCATACTTTTCTTCAGCCCCGTCAATTCACAGTGAACTACGTATTCCTCTTGTCAGTTTCAGGAGAACAGGGAAATTATTATATTCAAATTAAGTTTCAATCGATGTTTGATCAAATTTCCCGCTAGAATATAGAAACAGATGGAATCATAACCTAAACTTTATTCACGGAACAATACCACACTTATTATTTTCATGAGATATGAAGAAGTGTTGATTTATACACACGTTTGGTCATGACATTTAATGTTGTAGGAATATGTACATGTATACAATGTTAATATCGCTGGTCACGTGATTGTCAATAAGTCAAGAGTTGGATGTGAATTATTTATGAAATGAAAAAAGCTGCTTTGTAGATTCTTATAGTCGTCGTGGCGTTTCAATTCCAGATGATTCTGGTCGCGCATGCGAAGTATCGAACTTACGGAAGTGGAAATTCCCACCCGATCTAGTGTCAATTCAAACAAGCGAATTTTTAGCGCTATAAAATTACCGGGAATCTTCCGATATGTATCTGAAATAACTCAAATATATGATTCGAATAAATGCTCTGATATCCTCAATGTATTAGGAAATATGTGTGGCTGGGAATGTAATGTGTATAGATTGTATTCGATGAAGAATAGAAATCTTTTTCAAATGAGACTAGGTAAATTTATCAACCGTATAATATGCTTCAGAAAAGTTTGTATGCAGAATCTAAACTATCCCTTGTGAACAATGGATTGAGATTTCAATTTATTTCAAGAACATCTGCAAATTTTTCCATTTGAATTGCCGAAATTAGTTTTGATTGAAGTAGCATCATGCATCCTAAAACATTCGGAAATCAATAATATAATTGCGAACAGAGTTTACCATAAACAATTTTCACTTGACCCGATACTCACTATTATTGTCGAACATTTGTATTACATTGTTTGTATGATTTAGTTAGAAGTATGCCTGGAGTTGAAACTACATAATCAATGCATATTCTCAATCAATTCTTTGATTCATAGGAAAGGACATTATCATTTTCCTATGACAGTCATGAAATTCTTTGTACCGAGTGAAGCTATCATGATTCCTCCAACACAACAGTTGGATGTCCCCCAGCATAGGTAATATTTTTTATTTTTTGATGTTAGTCAGTTTTATCAGCTTTCATTTTCGTAGGAATACCGACAAGATGGAGCTTTGTGTGCTTCCTTCCAGGTTATATGTACCATAATAAGCCGAACTCCTGTCAACGCTTGAATCATATTTACTATTTTCGGACCGCATCACACCACGTATAACCTAAAATCGATAACATCATGAAAATACAGTATATTTAATGTTAAACCCTAATGATAAATAATGGAGGTCCGAAATAAGATTAGGATTTTAACCCTAATTACCCGGTAATTACCTCACAAGAAGACTGGTACACTTATCTATTCATCAACCCAGGTAAACTAA
Source organism: Meteorus sp. PSUC_FEM 10030008 (assembly GCA_018881525.1). Taxonomy (NCBI): domain Eukaryota; kingdom Metazoa; phylum Arthropoda; class Insecta; order Hymenoptera; family Braconidae; genus Meteorus; species Meteorus sp. PSUC_FEM 10030008. Next base: position 11,873 of record JABMBR010005846.1, read on the forward strand.
CATGTCAACATACCAGGAGTGGATGGTGGCGCCACAGCGTATCACTAACAAAAAATATGTGAACCAACTGAGGAAAGGGCGAAGGCGCGTGTTAAAAGTGATATATTCGGGATATATCGTATACATCCGCCATAGTTCGTGTTCAGCGGTCAGAGACACGAGAGACAAGAAGCGCTGATGATAATACAGCAAAGAGGGGAAATGAGCGAATAACAGAGTGAGGGAGAAAGGACGAATGAGCTACTGAGCGAACGACTGGTGGCAAGCCAAAGTCAATAGGTAGCGAGAGGGGAAAATGAGTGAGAGCGAACATGCAAAGGGGTGACTGGTTGGCCGGTGGGTACGCGACAGAGAAGTAAACTTCGCGTTACATGAAAACGAGTGAGATAGAACTAAATTGTGTTAGCGAAGTGGTGGAGGAAGAGAGAGAGACTCGTTCGGTTGGCACGGCATGAAAACGTTCGGGCATGTCTCGAACTCCCGGCATGCCCGTTGCTCGCGAATGATATGATATTGGTGTGTCTCGTTCGTTTCACGGTTTTCATCGTCTTCTCCAACGATTGCGTTTTAGTGTGACAAATATATGTATTAAATATTGGTGCAAATATGTAGAATGAATATTCTAATTTGAGAGGAAAAAAACATAAATATATATTCAGTGTATATTCATATGATATTTATTCTCAACGTTTTTCTTTTTACATGCAAAGTTTTATTTCCGCAAAGTATATATGCATGTATATACATGTATATGAATGTGTATCTATGTAATTGCTTCGTGTTCACCGCGAGCAGACACATACTTGCTGCGAGATAGTTTCAACGTTTTTGACAGTGGAAGAGAAAGAGAGGAGAGCGTCTCGTACGAACAGTGCGAGAGTGAGTGAGTGTGTCTGTGTATACGCGAATTGAGATGGCGAATTTCATTATTTTGTTGTTTTATATCTCATTCCTGTTGAATTAATCCGAAAAATTCTACTCTGTGCGTTTTTAATTTCTGTGACGAGAGTGATCGCATTTTTTTTCCTGGTCATACACATAAATGTAAATATAAATAT
>JABMBR010005847.1:0-12924 GCA_018881525.1 Meteorus sp. PSUC_FEM 10030008
GATATATATATATATATGTGTGTGTGTGTGTGTTTGCATATATATATAGTAGTAATCCACAAGAGGATACAGTTACTGTGGAATAAGTCCAGTTAGCTAAACGAGATGAAACTCAAACTGCGAATCAACAATTCAGCATAATGAGAAAGTTCCTCCACAAAATTTTCTACCAAAGGAACTATTTAATTAATCCCCTGTGCTGTCTCACACTTCTGTCACATTTAATTCTCTATCATATTATATGTATGTATGTATGAATATTGCGATATTTCATGAAGTTTAATTAGTAAATAAAATTGAAACTAAAATATTTATAATGAATTGGCATTGTGTGCATGAATTTTCGAACGATAATTATGAACACACGAAGAAAATAAGAAACAAGTATTTGGTAAAAAAAAAAAAAGACAACTTAATTTATGGGTAATGAATACAAATATTTTATTTAGATGGTGGATAAGTAGCATGAGAATATAATAATGTTTACTGAAGAATATCGGGGAAAAATTTTCAAGCGAATAGTATGTACCACACTGTATGTTGATAGCGGGGTAGTCATGGAGTTTTATGAAAAGAGTCGAGTTGAATAATTCGACGTTTCAATTATTCATCACGTGTCAAGTTCAGACAAGTGCTGCAATTAATTTTGTAATAATTCTAACGTTCCGACAGAGAATCAAATTGCTAACAATAAAATCTTCAATAAATTCTTCAATTTCATATTGTGAAATTGAGATATTCAACATAAGAAGACGAAGAGTTTAATATAGAGACAAGAATTTATCAGGTTAACATAAAATATTCAGAATATGAATATTAAAAAATTTTTCTATGATCAAATCTCATCCAACCGTTAATAATTTGATATTCTCATACTCTTATCATAAAAATCAACTCGGAACATTTTCATTCTCCTTAAAAACACCATTGGACGATAATATTCTTCAATCTCACTACTCAAATTAGAATTTAAATTAATGAAACAATTTTCATCAAAAAGTTTTATCTATTTTTGTTAATAGAATTTAATTCACCAAATGATTAATCCATAATGAACTGTTACTGCACAATTAATTCATTATCATCACTATTCCATTACAATATATTCATCTTTTATCCATTTCAATTATAACTGTGAACGGAACATCAACGTTACGTTCACACAACACTAAATCATCCTGCAATGTATATACAGAATAGTGGGACAAAATCAAATAAGATTCACCATATGAAATCGTATTCGATTTTGCCCCAGTCTCCTCTACACATATTTGCTGTAATATAGAATACTATTGCGACCATCGCTCTTGCTGACCATCGATCCCTTCGCAAATATTGGATAACAATATAGACAAATAGCTCGCGTAATTAAAACGAATCGCTCTCGTATTCATCGAAAACATTTCACAACGTGGTAGGCATTACTACCTACACACAAATACACACACACACATCAACTCACATAAATATCTTGCACACATTTATGTAAATATTTTGTATCAGCATCGAGCAAAATATTCGCAAGAAATTAAAATTAATCCAACCATCTCATATTTGCAATTGTCATATCGAATGGAGAATTAATTCCTCACAAAAATATATCGAATGAGCAGCTTAAAATTTTTTTTCCTTCTCTTTCCATCCGACAATTCAATTCACTGCTAATTAATGATTTTATCAACGGACATATCCATCAAATTGTCACTTCAACCGTATTAAACCCAGAATTATCATCAACCGTTTCACAATTAATCATAAAAATCACGAAAAATAATTTCTAACCATAAATAATTCCAAGTTATCTTCATTCCTCACAAAATAAATGTAACCAGATCTTCCGCAACTTGGTGTGCACAAGATCATAAACTCAAACAGTTTGTACGATCGAGAGTTAACGATCCAGTAATATCACAGTGCTCTGCTGTGAACGCGAGTACAATTCGACAAAGGACCTCGGGGCCGTATGTGAGTACGCAAAATAAATTGCCAACGATCATACGTATGTACATATATCTGTGCATACACGTATGCAGATGTACACACATGTATATATATATATAAAAGTCGCGAGCTAGTTTGAAATCACGGTAGCGCGAAATTAACCATGTCCACTATATGTATATATTTGGTCGCACGACAGCCCGAGAACATATAGAACTCGAATATGCACACACACACACACACATCAACTTTTGAAACTCCTCTCATCAAGTGAGTCCACACATACGTATATGATCCCTTGCATACATCATTCTACTCCAACTAAATTGACCACCGCAAAACTCCAACAGAAAAATAAACCAAAAGCGAATGTCAAAATAAATATTGTAGAGTGAAAGAAAAATATACGGGCATTGTTTATAAATCAAGAGAAAAGGATCATTGGGTTTGAAAAAAAAAAAAAAATGTGTTGCTGTATCAACTAGAGTGTAAGAAGGTTTATGAATAATTAATAAAAATTTGTATTTAATATTGAATGTAGTTAGTAATGGAAAATGTGGACACCCTGTATGAGGATTCGAATAGTGCAACTACACGCGGGTTAGCCACCGTCCGCACCAACAGGTAAACCGGTCAATTCTTCGCTTTGATTTTATTTTGCCTGTGTTACCTCTCACTTCAACCTTCGTGTTTACCATCATATTTGCCTCTGTTCATTCTCTCCCCACGATTTCTCTCCTACATCAAGTACCTCCACAGTATAGATCTCGCGTTGTATTCCCCAGACATCATTGGTTGGACTCTCTCTCGCACAGTGCGCGGGGGCCGCCAGTCGTGCCGAAGTCCACTTTCATCTCGACCACTGCCACACTCACATTCTCCAAAGAGGATAAATATGAACTACACCAACATGAATAACACCGAAATTCTGAGACGGTCTGAGTTACCCGATACCGATGAATGAATATACCAAACCACTGCTCCAAACACCAACATACGCAATAGATAGTCGTTCAATGTGAGCACGTCAATTCGTTTTTCACTTTATCGACCATCTCGTAATTTGAATATTGAAGCAATTTACACGTTCTATTGATTTCCATTGACGAAAAACGTTTATGAAAACGCATCTCTTTCAGTGAACTCCAATCCTGATAATGAATTCCGTGCCACACTTGAATTTGAAAAAAAATTGGAAAAATAAATTCAATTAAATCTGAATGAAAATCATAAACTTTCTATAAAATCCAATGACATTCAAAATCAATTGATGAAGTATAATCCCACATAGAAAACCGACTGAAACGACACAAAAAAAAACGACGCACCGTAATTTCCCGCCAATTGATTTTGTACAATCAAAAAATTTCAATGAATTCACAATATTCATGAAGAATTTCAACAGTAGATTTCTCTAACAAAATGAATTCACCAAATACAATCAACGACCCTAAGGTTAAGAAAAAAAAATTGAAATAAATCAAAACCTAAATTATTCCACCATTACTCATTCAATAATTACAACCCAACATTCAATAATGTTCAACTGTTCCAAGTTCTTTCATAAATAAAAGAGAAATCGTATAAATTATTTGGGGCGCGACGTAAGTAAAAAAAAATACATACCGTGTCGCAGGACAAACCCACACATATATATATATATATATCATACAACGCACTATAGCAACGCTCTTTGAGGGCGAGTCACCTTTGTACTCCGGGAACCGGTACACAAGGCACAGGGAATATGAATTGGCGTTTCACGCTTATTGTTGAACGAAGACCGAGAGTGTGCCGAATTAATAGCCACTCGAGGGTCCTTGGATCCAACCAACCCCACTGGATATCCGTATGTATATATATATATACACATTGGCATCGACTCTACAGGCTATTTCTCACTACGGGGTATATATATTCACACAACAATGCTTGGTCGTTGTACACAGGCAAGTCCATCTTAACCCACCGCACTTCTCTTCTCGCCTGGAGCAATATCCTCGCGATTCAGCGCGTCGCGAGAGGGTACTTTGCACGTCTATTAATTCGTTGTGTTTCTTCTTCTTTTCTTGCTTCGTTATTACCTTTTGTGTTTTCTTTTTTATTCATCATCCGATCTTCACTCGCATTCCACCAATATCATTCTCTACATATTCACAAATATTTTCATAGACCGACGAATTATTTATTCACGTTGTATAAATCATTTAAATAACTCGAATTAAATATTGGTTTGTGAATAATTTTGTGTGAAACGAAATATCTAAACAGGAAGTATTATGAAATGCAAAAACAATATGTACAGAACGATAAAACTTCTATATACGTGTCATATAAGTACTCTTATGAGTGTATAATGAAACTTTGAAATTGAATTCATGGATTCATTTGTGTATGTGCGGTGTTCACACATATATGTACAGATGTGTATATTGTATTATACTAGAGCACATTGCGCACGCGATTATTTCAGTTTTTGCATTGATGCATTCCTCGACGTGTTTTTCATCCTCTTCAAAACACAAATACTTGTAATTCTATGTTATTATCATCATAAACGATTAAATATATTTTTGTTATTGTAGCCAATGTACACGAGAAAAAAAAATAAATAAATAAATAAAATAAACAGGGGAAAAGGTAAAAAAATATGTGAGCCTGTCGCTTTGGCGAAGTCAATAAAAATGCAGTGAACCAATAAAAAAAAAATTATTAAAAATAAACAGAATGGCGGAAAATGCGTGTGACGGCATCGACTGTGTGATAGTGGCACAAAATAAAAAAAAATTGTATGACTGAAAAATATAAAAATGTGATGAAAATAAAAAGGAAGACTGAAAAAGTACATGAATTCGAAAATAAAAGAAGAAAAATATTAAACATGAAAATTTCTGTCAAACACAGTAACTCGCAGTACCCGTTCAATATAAAAATGGAAACTCATATGTTCATTTAGATATGAGATGAATCATAATCCCAAATGGTTTTATATCCTTTGAATTTTGCGTCCAAAAATGCTCACAGGAAAAAAAAAGGAAATTGCGATATAACGTGGAAAAAAAAAGTCACAGTGTACATAGCTAAATTGGAATTTTTTTTCCCAATTTAGAGAAGTCAATGCAAAATGTTTGAAATACAATAGATAAATCGCTCACATACGAACATATTTGTATTTTTTGATATGTCCGTGTACATACAAACACACGCAATAATCAGGATGGCGTTCGTATCTTCCAATGTCAGGGGAATTGAAAATCAAATTGGATGCCCATTGGGGTCGTGTTATATGGGATGACTCGATTACTTGGTAACTTCTATCTATTCATATTTGATTTACTAAAATCACGAGTTCATCAAAATGTAATGATTTAACATCCACAACAATCACCCTCGAGCCAGCGTGACAAATAGACACTCATTTGTGTCACAACGACACAGATTAACGTGTAACAGTGTGAGAAAAATTAAGTACAAAGAAATACGAGAGAAAAAAATTCAATCACGAATCAAGCGAGCGAAGAAGCTGTTTAATGTTTTTTTTTTCTTTAACGAAAAATAAACGACAAAAAAACCGAGTGTGAGTAAAAAGTGAGGAGACGAAAATGGGTTGAGACAGGAGGGTAACTAAGAAGAAGCTTCCAGATCGTTTAGTATCCTCTCGGTTCAGTCGGATCTTCTGGGATTCGTTCGTGTAAGCGAGAGCAACGGATTATAGAATCTAGAAAGCGCTCAGTACACGAAGTCAAACTGGGACAATGGTTAATCCACGAAATGAGGCCAATGTTCTATTCCAACTGGAATAGCTAAAGCGATTGATCGTAATGCAATGAATACCCATAAAATCCATAGCCGAATTAAAATGGTATCGGAAGTAACAGAGAAACGAGCAAAAGCAAAAAAAAATAAATGAACGATTAAAAAGATAAGTAGATGTAAAATTTATTTTCCAAGCTCTTCATTCAATTTCTCATACAAACATTGACTCAATGAATGTACCCTTTATTTCAATCAGCTAAATGCCTTCGAATTCACAAGTTCATCTTAAATCTCCAGACATATTAATGACTGCGCAAGAATATCATTAGACAACTCAACGCGTGAACGAGTTCAACATGAAACAGAATAAGTAATTTATTTCACCGTCAACATTTCAATCATGACGGTTTTCAATCACTCAGATGTCATGAAAAGCTAACGAGTAGACGCACAGACGCCATTAACATACCAACAATAAATAAAAAAACAAAACGTTCATTAAAAATTCACCAAGTAATATTTCCAGCCAATACACAATTCGTACAACAAAGATAAAGTATGCGAATATTTGTAAATTTTGCAATAAATTCATAATATCATCCACAGGAAAATATTTATTTCTACACACCACAGTTCACCCCTACAACCTGACATAAAATATTCCCACAATTCACTGACAAATAATCCATGTGAAAATTTCCCTATGCAAGACATCAACCTTCATCATATAAAAAATGTCCTTATTCACGACAAAGAAATATTGGCAACCTGTACGAATAATATGACACACAACATACACAAAATTACTCAAATAAACAAACAGAAAGAAAAGATATCAGAAAATCTGGGAGAATAACTTTTCCACTTTTCCATCTTTAATATAGAAAAGATTGTCCAAGAAGACAAACAAAAGAAGAAAGAACACCAACTCGAAGGCGATAGAGTGAGTATGACAGAAAAAAAGCGGAAAAAAAAACATATTGTACGTGTTCACACATCCATACAACGTACACATGTACACAATATGCACATACACTCGGCATCAGCTGTAGTTTATAACCCAAGGATGGGGCGCCGTGACGGTGGCGGTAATCAGTTTGCACCGGTGGTAGTATACGCTGTGCATCTGCGCCTACACTACACATCCTCCTCTATGACAAATTGACGTGTCCCCCATATTCCTATGTGAATTCACAAACACTACACTTGTCATATAAAACTCTAAGTATGCCTTTATGACATTATTATTATCAATAAATAATTGCCACTCACATACACAAATAATCACAAAGAGAACACACAGAAGAAATTCTACGTATTAATATATCCTGGAACAGTGTCTTCATCAAACAACAAAATAAAAGAACGCAACAACCAAAAAAATAAACACAAACAAATACATCAGTCAGTAATCAATGCGAAAACGTTTGAACCGAACGCAACCGTTCGCATATAGATGGGTGAGTCTCGTTCCATCATCAATCCAGTGTACTATATAAACATGTATGTATTAAATACATATATGCGTGTACAAATGCACCTGCCTAGTACTAACCATATGCATTATATTTTGTATATAGATATACACACACACACACATTGTGTATATCGAATGAAAATCGATTGGTACACGCAGAGGCTAAATTAAAAATCGAACCGACTTGAATCTTTTTGCCGTTATGTTGTACGTACAACGCTTGCGGCGTGACATTTTGATTTCGGCAATTCACATTCAGCAGTTACGCTTTAACACGACTGACACTTAAATAAATAATCAATCTCGCTGAAAGCCGCCCCGAGGCATATCAACGGTATGGGAAAGTGCGAGAGGAGAATACGGAACATAGTGTAAAGTCGATGAGGGGCGGTGCGATCGTGTATGAACGAGGGAGAAAGAGAGTGATGAGAAAAAAAGAAGAGCGTGTAACGAAGTAAATATACGCGTGTATATTTATTTATTTTTGTGCATGTATAAAAGTGTGCGTGAATGCGTGCGAGAGTATGTAAATGACAACGATAAACTGAGAATGATGTATCGTCATCATAACCATTCTACCGCCAATCATATCACTTGCCGATAATTATAATAAAAGAAATATAAATTGCGTATCATAATTTACATACAGGATTCAAAATCAATCACTGTTGGGGAGAAAATGGTGGGAAAGAATGGACAAAATGGATTATCAAGACGATAGGAAGAATATTTTTAGTATCACCTTGGAAATTATGTGGCAGGAATTCGATTATGAAATTTCGAAAGTCAATAAGAACATCATGATTTACATAGAGGTGAATTTTTTTTTTTCGATAATGGGAGACGCTTGTGGTATATGAATTGTGTGTTTGGATATCAGCAATTTATTTTGTATCAACATAACTCATGAAGGAGAGACCAACACTCAAGTGTGACAGGAATTATTATTTTTCTGATTTCCACAATAGTCGATTAATTGAAGTGACTGCAGTTTCGATGATGTATTTTGTGACTATTAGAAATTACAACTTAAGATTATTGTTGGATTTTTCGTTTTTTCGCCCTCTCAATGTTTCATTGTCAATTGCTGCTTGTACTACGACAAATTATCACTTCGTCGATTCATTATGAAATTAATTAGCATTCACAGCTACCAAACAAAGCCAAAACACTAATTCTAGGATCGTCACTCAATCTATATAAAATTAAATTTTCATGTGCTTATCACAACATTTCGCCCCAATAAGTGATAAGAAAAAAATTCCGCTCCTCGAATAAATACCATTGCGTCTATTTTCATTATTTACACATTTCACCTTTTTCCTCTATTTAAAAATTGCTGCACTCGACTCTTTACTATTGCAGTGAGAACATTCCAACGTACTGTCGTCCACATGGAAAGAAAGTGACAGGATATATAGAAGAGAGTTTGAGTTCAATTCAAGCGTAAATGCACTAGCTCGAGCGACAAACTTAAACTCAGCGAGTAGCTTGCAAAATCTTATCAAGGATCGATTTCGATTTATCAGAATACACCATAGTGCTACCCCACAATTCCACCCTCGTGTCTTACTCCACCCTCTATCACACCCAACCCATTCGCGTGATCGATCCATAATGCTCCATTGATTTCATATTTTCTATTGTACGCAGGCGAGCCACGAGATCTTCTACTTGATTGAACATTGTAAAATCATATCGCCATATACGTATCAACATAAATACTGTTGCCATAGTTGGAATATAGATATATTTTTACAATGTATATGTAAATACCAGAAAATATGAAATGAAGAATAGAAGTGGTGATACGCGAAGATTTAGTCATATCGCAAGCACTGAAAATCATAAATGAATGAAAAGAAATACCGAGGTAGACAACTGTGTAATGAGAATGGAATAAGTGGATGACATGAATTCCTTTTGATGATACAAAAAATTCCCTCGTTAATGCATCTTCAATAGAAACACTGATCTACAAATAAACATTTGGCATGAATCCCAAAATTACGTCCAATAATCCGCAATGACACGTATTGAACATCAGGAAAATAACAGAGTATACAAAATTATAAGGATGGTAGAAGACAAACTGTATATACATAAATTGAAAAATAGTAATACGTGACTTACATTGGATTGGTGGAGTTCCAATAGATGTCCGGTAAACGTGAACAGGTGGCCTCCCTGGGGAAGGCCTCCATCACAGTTAGCAGGAGTAGAAAAAGGATGAACCACGGCATGATGTCCGGCTGAATTTTGAGGCCGTTTGATAACCACTCCCTTGAAGAAAATTACCCGCCCAACCGTAAACCTTCAGCAGAAAACAGAAGAAAAATTGTTATACATTCACATAAAATTTTTCATTGATGATAATCGACGTTATACTAAAACATCAGTAGCATGTGTATTACATTCATGAAAAGTTTTCCAATTCCCTTACTAATTTCACAAACTTTGTGTTGTATATATTGATTCGTAACTCAATAAACTGTGCGATACCTTAAAAAAAAATTTTACGTAAAATAAAGAAAATAGATATATTGCACGAACATGTGGAATGCTTTAGAGATTGCGAAAGTGAAGACAGAAGAGAGACCCGGCATTATATAGAAGTTAGAGCTCAGTTCTCCGAATCCAATGGTACCATCACAGACTTCGAATAAGAGACAAAGAAGAAGCTGAATCGAACGGTTTGTCTGGGCGTTATTGCAGTCACGTTTTCCCTATAGCTACGACAATTCGCGGTAAAGCAGCATTTCTACGCCCTTCTCTCCACTTCGTCTTCACATTAACTGCGCTCAATTTTGTCCCATCTTTCTCGGTACCATAACCAACTCCATAGCACTAACATCCAAGTGCACCCCCATGGTGCTGATGACTCTTTCTATTCTGTGTGTATTGGTGCGATTCATACACTTAACGCAGCTTTATCGCCAGACGATGACTTGGGAATAAAGTTCAATTTCCGATATACTGTTCCCCATCTGAAATGTATTTTAGGGAAAGAAAACATCTGTGCATAGATTATTTGTGATATTTACAATAGATTGGGGTTAAGAATGAACTGACAATTGTTTGTTAATGCAAAAGATGACGACATGTTTGGAAACTCTGCATTTCTGTAAATGGAATGATCAAAACTAGTTCCGTTTCCATAACTAATAGGCATTTACATTTTTTCTGTTATCTTGAACCCTAGCAAATCTCCTCAACAACTCGACCCAGCTTAAATTCCGTCAATTACATTCCCAACTTTTTGAAAACTGTTCAATATATGCTCAGAATTTTTTGCTCAGTGCCAATCATATGAAAAATATCTAATTCATAACAGAACAAAAAATGAATATCAATTGCATAGGAATCGTACCCAACATCAACCTTCATATGACACAAAACTATAGCCAATCATATTCGTTTGATTATCGAATCGAAATGAAATATAACAGCATGAGGAATAAAAAATGAAAATAAAAATGTAGCAAAGGGAAAATAAGTAGATAGTAGTTTTCAATTTTTTCTTCCCACGTTCCCAAGGCAATGACGACCCTACGGTTACTAGGGTACTTTAAATCTGGGAATCTGCAAAATTCTCAAGAGGTTCGGCGGCGGAACAAAATGCTGCTCCCGAAAGCGAACAAAGTGGAGCTCAGAAAATAAGCAAAGAAAGAAGACCAGAAGTGAAAGAGAGAAGGGATATAGAAGGAACAGAAGTGCAATAGAGTGAAGACAGCACATGCATAGCTGTATAAAGAAACGAAAAAATAGGTGGGTTGAAGTAATGTCTGTACACAAAAAAACTCGCGTGAAATTCTGCAGAGCGTGAAACGACGTAAATTCTAATAGAGAAAATACGCAGGTGGTAGAGTGGGTTCATACTACCATGTCTGCAAGACGTCTCTGTGCAGTTTATCTAGTTGAATTCATTCACCTCTCTAGTATCTTAAGCATACCTACTTCACTATGTATCAACCCCTCAGATTCCCATGAAGCAAATAATATACATTCACTCTAGTATTGTATTAATTGACAAGTGTGGAACTTATAAACGAAAAAATTATATCTCACGGAAGCGTCATGTGTCAATACACATGTTCATCTACTCAGAGTGTCATCAAACTTTATAAAGACACATTTGTCTAAGACAAATGAATTGCCTTCGTTCAGTGATTTTGCTCGTCCAATTCCGATGTTTGAAACCACATGGAATAGTCATTGCGAATACACAGGATGTTACAAAAAAGTGAACATGTGAGCCTGAAGAAACCTTTTTTTTTCCAACTTCCCAATATTCGATCGGCTATCCGTAATTTGATTCTCCTTTTGCAAGTCGCCGATATTTCACTTTCAAATTTTTTTATATAAATACCAATTCGGAGAGGATTATATCGGAAATTGAATCTCTTATCCAATGTCAGAACTACCTGGAAGTAACTACATCAGTATCTCTTCAAACGTGTTACTAAGAATTCTCATCTTCTTTAATCAAGACATCGTCTTATTTGACTCACACTAAAACAATCACACTCTTCAATATCATTGCATTAATTATGCTGAAACCCTTACAATATGCACGAAGAAACAACACATTTATGATCTCAAAGGAAATGATTGGAAACTAATTTTCACTTCTTCATTGATGGACAATGAATGTTTTATCGGTTTAACAGTTTGTGAGACTCGAAGAGCCGCATACCCAGACTGAATCTCTTTCAATATTGAGAACCATAAAGACAATAAAAAACACGTGATAATCATTGTTATACTCACTTCGTCAAGTTGCGACGATTCACCTTCTGATATTCACAAGTAGCACAATTTCCTTCAATATCCAAAGCACGTTTTTTTTTCAATATAGTTCACGGATTCAGACACTCAAACGAAAACACGAACGTACACAAAAATCACTTCAAATTCACCGTTAAATCTCCCACTGAAAAATGTGATGGTATTGTATGCAAAAATACAATACAGGAAATAATAACAGCGAAAATAGTAATGACAGAATAGAACGGAAAATAACGTACGTACTCAACTGTAGATGTGTGTTGATTGCACTTCACGCAACGGGTGCGAATTCACCTATAGATATCTCAATAGGTGTATAAATTTAAAAGAGTCGAACACGAATGCGGGGTATTGATCACGTTGAGTGAATGATGAGCTCGAATTAAAAAATAAAATAGAAAAACAGTCGAGTCGAGTCGATGATGCAAAACAAATATAATTACAAATAAGTGAAATTTGCTCGTGGTGATCGGCAAATTGTCACTCCTGTTGTTCAAACAATTTGATGAATTAATTGATGCGATAATTAATTCACACCGAACGGTAATTCTCTTTCGTACAACTATATTCTATCAATGTCGATTGAGAATATCTATATGTGTTTTTGTTGAAGTAAAATACGACACGTGTTCTCCCAACTCAATGATGTGTATATAACAAAATTCGATGAATAAAGATCACAATGATATATCCATTGATGATAAAACACTATGAGTAGTTAGGATTCTAAGCAAGATACAAAGATTTATGTGTGTGTAGAGAAGCCAGCGTCGTGTTGAAAAGCCAGGTAAAACATGAGTCTCGGAGCCACAGGAAGAAGCGACGTTGCACCTTCGCCAACTATAGGGGGAACCGGTTGTTCGCGCTGTACTCTATACACAAACACGGTTATATTACGTGCTTGCGCGAGAGATTTTCTTCTCGTCTATATGTATATAAATATATATCAATACATATATATA
>JABMBR010005848.1:0-12905 GCA_018881525.1 Meteorus sp. PSUC_FEM 10030008
TATATATACGCATATTAGGGGCTCCACCGCGATGATGAGATACTGTTGTGGGATATGATTGGACCCCATATACGATATTCTTTTATTCAGTTTATGATTTTCTTTTTTTCTCGCTCATTTGCATTTTACATGATTGATAATTATCTTTATGTTATTATGTATACGAAGATAATGATAACACGTAGGTCGATCGTACCAAGTAGGCTTATAAAAATGGCTGTAAATCTAAAAAATATAAGTGAGTTTTCTGTATACCCTTAAAAAATCTTCTCTTATACCATTCTTATTAGAAACCCTTGCATACAGACATGGATTTGCAAATCGCAACTACCTCCATCATCCTCCCCCATATACAGATGTCCTCTGTTCATCTTACTATTCATTTAGCTTCATTTTTTCTTTATTTTCGTCGATATATGTATGTATATTGGCGCTACTTAATGGTATGTGAATTGTATATTGCATACGTGGTAAAAATAAACAATAGTGTCCATGTATATGATTCTAATATTCACATTCCTCCAACAGTTGACATGAGCTGTCCCGAAGAAAATAGACAAGGCACTTGAACAGAACAGTATTTTTTTTCAGTTTTGTTTTTCTTCTCTTTTTCTCATATCTCCTCGATTAGTTGGCCTCATAATATGGGTAGATAGTTGTGCAATCATCTGGTTTTAACATGTAGGAAGATAAGTATCAACATAAAATAAATAGAAAAGGATCCGACTAAGAAAAAAACCGAAGAATCAACTGAACGACTAAATAGAAGAAGCAAGTTTAATACATTCATTGATGTGTTCTCTGTGGTTTTTTTTTCGCTCTCTTGCATTTTTTTGTTCGTGAGAATTATTATTTTGTATTTCTCCACCTCCTCCTGTCATACAATGGATCTCCACGCTTATTTTCACACTGTAAAACTGGAGCGAAGATTATATTCTCTATAACGAGAACATCGCGCTGTCAGAAATAAACTTGCTTTCTAACCTTTGTTATTTCCTCTCCATAATATATCCATATTTTTCTCAAGTCCACATTCACTCTTCGAACAATCATTTTCACGGCTATCACTCTTATAGGAGCTCCAAAAACGACCAAAAAATTATAAAGTTCAAAGAAACGGCAGATATAGATGTAATTATCCTCATCGCGATAGTCATCGTCATTACATTCTGAGGAGGACGATCAGCAAAATGTTCTGTTGTTCATTCACATATTCGTATAAGTTGTATGTGGACATGCGCAACATGTTGCACTGTGCACATATCATTTCATATCAATTACAATTATTTTACTCATTCGATTAGTTTCCTTTCTGTTTGTTTTTCTTTTTCATCACCAATGAGTTACGATGAATTAACAAACATGAATGAAGTGAACAGGAATTAAATTTATGTACAATTATTACAAATAAATAGATAACTCTGAAGAGCCAATGATACGTTATGATGTTTCGGTGCGTTCTCGAATCTTGTAAAGCAGACCAATATAGAAATAACAGCAAATGAGACATTTCTTTCTGACTTTTTAGTTCGAATAGCAAAAAAATCGTGGATATTTCCTGAATGGGTATTTCAATTTTGTAATAATATTTGAATGTAGAATCCTCATTATTTTGAAGTTTTAAGTACAGAATATTTTCATTAAGTAGGGACGTTCTCTGAAGACATGCTTAACATAGTCAGAGAACAAACTCCACCGATTATTATTCTGATTAATTTTTGCACTTTCTTGTCCACTGCACCATTCTTTGTCATGTTATTCATAAGACGATAAATTATCACTTCATCGCATTAAATGACCGGCATATTGAAATATCACGAATAGAACACCGGGAATAAAAATGAGGGGGGAGAAATCATAATAGGAACGAAGGTGTATGATAACAGAAGGTCTATCGTCAATTTTTATGAATCGTGAATAGTATGAAGTCCAAGAGAAGGGTCAAGTTCAGAGACCATGCGTTGCTGCGGCATCAGCAATTGATAGGGAAATCGTAGTCATCTTTCTGAATATCAATTATATGTTTGTCAGAGGAAGGTTTCATCTAAATGTTTTCTTATCTATCGCCTAATAAATTGCATATCTTATTTTAGGGAACCAGCAAGAACGTCTCGGCGTTTCCCCCAGGGTCCATCGGGTGTGGTAATTTGTACCTGATTCGAATCATGACCTACGAACGTTGGAAAATCAGCGACACTTGCAGTATCTGGTGCACTTTTGAGCTCATGAGATTGTTGTTGCTCCCATGGTCCACCTTTCACAACAAAACCAGGGTCATTTTCATTACTACTCGATGGCCGTTCTGATTCACGTTTACCGCTGCGAGTTAACTTATTGCGAATCTCGCGATCCTCCAAGTCTTGTAACTGAAAAGAAACAATAATTAGAAATTTGAGTTTAGATTGAAAAACTGGCAACTTACATATTCATATTCCAAATTTAGTAGATATTCACGAGCATCAGCAACATTCTCTTCAGTTCCGTATATCGTGACTAAGTCTAAATCTGGATCGGTTTTACGGGGAAATTTGATCTCGACTTTATATTCTTCCATTATCCTGCGAATATTCTTACCACGGGCACCGATCAAACGTGAATGGACAGCTGAATCAATTTTCACTTCATCTTTACTAAGAGAGTTGATAATTTTTAGTATATCCTCTTTAGCATCGTGAGCATTTTTCTCGAAACCAGTGACAGTAATAATGTTCTCGTCGGGATCCCCTTTACGCGGGAACTCAACTTGAACGTCGTGCTCAGTACGAATTTGCTTGATAACGGCTCCACCACGACCAATGATCTTTGGGTGGAAATCTGGATTCACTTCGAATTTGAGCTCATATGATTTCAGTGCGCGTTCTTGTTTCATAGTCTCTAGATCTCCTACACGTTCAATGATAGCTTTTTTAGCTTCCTCTACATTTGCCGGTGCACCGCTTATCTCTATATAATCTCTCTTCTGATCAGTTGGTGACATTATTAAGTGTACATCATATTTGGACATGAGAACTCGTACATCACGACCGGACTTTCCAATTATCAAACGATGAAGATCAAATGGCACATCCAATCGTGTTGTTATAGGCACAAGATCAAGAAGAGCTTTTCTTGCATTCTCACAATTTTCTGGTTGCCCGGTGATTCGAATGATGTCACATGGCGGAGGACTATGATTTTTTGTCTCACCATTATCACCAGCTTCACCATTCTCACCATTTTCACCATGTTCACCATTTTCGGTCCCATTCATTTGAGCGTTGAACTGATGTTCTTCGGAACTGGCCGCATCACGTTCTGGGAACTTAATCTGCACATCAAATTCAGATGTAACCATTTGAACTTTACAACCCTTTGAACCCATCACTGTGCGATGATGCACCTGAGGAATGATACATTCGATCGTAATCTTGGATTCCAATTCTTGTATAATTTCTCGCATACGCTGTTTCGCAGCTTCAATACATTCACGGGCACCTTTCAATATTACTCGATCTGTATCGACACCCGCTCTAGGAAATGAAATCTGTACTCCTCCGCACTCGTCAGCAATACGTGAAAGCACACCACCACGCCTTGCAACAAAGTGTCGGTGATGTTTTTGGTCCACACTCATTTCATCTTCAACGATATTCTCAATTTCAGTGATCGTTGCTTGTAGTTCAGCCTTTGCTTTATCAACTGCATCTTTTTTTCCAATAATTGTTATAATTTCAGGGTCATCATCCTTATCTGAAACAGGGAAGATCACACGCGCACCTGTTGATTCCCTTATTTTTCTTATGTTGGCACCTTGACGTCCAATTATGAATTTGTGATAAACCACCTTAGCTCGAATGGTATCAGTAAAACTTATCAATTGTTTCTCATTTGTTTGTTCCAGTAGTTGCTGCTTCGCCTTCTCCACATCATCTTTCGGTCCACGAATCGTTACTTTATCACTTTTACTTTCAGTTGGAGGAAATCGGATCAAAACACCACCGCAATCTTCCATAATTGAATGCACCAGTTTGCCACCTGTTCCAATCAAGAAATTATAATATTTTGGTGGGATAGAAATTTCCTCTTCGACAATATGGCTCATTTCATCTTGAATCCTTTTGATCATTTCTCTTGCCATTTCAACATGTTCTTTCTTTCCGGTAATTGTTATAACTTCATTGTCGTCTATTTCTAAAGGTAAATCAATTCGTGTCTGTGTTGCTTCACGTATTTTTCGAATATTGACTCCACCCCGGCCGATTATGTACTTATGAAATTGTTTGAAAATTGGCACTTGGATAACATGATGACTCTCATCTAATTCCTTGGCAAGTTTCATCAAATATTTATGGCACCTATCAACATCCAATTTGGGCCCACGAATCTTTACAATGTCATCTTTTTCACTAGGACCTGGTATTAATATTTGCACTTGATTGAATTTATCTCGAATATCTTTGATATTGAAGCCTTTACTTCCTATTATGCTCGCATAATGACGATGATCAATAATCACGTCTTTTTCCTTCTCATTCTCTAATTTGTGTATTGTCTCCATGAGTTTCGTCTCAGCTTCGCACACACCCGCTTGATTACCTTCAATGCGAATTATATTTTGACCCTCATTCTCGAAAATATTAATAAAGACATTGGTTTCTTCTTTCAGACGGTTAACTTTACTACCGTTCTTACCGATTATGTGTTTAAAATATCTCGGATCAACTTTTAGCTCTACAAATGTAAGTTTATTTTTGAGGTCTTGAGCATGGGCCTCCAG
This sequence comes from Meteorus sp. PSUC_FEM 10030008, assembly GCA_018881525.1. NCBI lineage: Eukaryota > Metazoa > Arthropoda > Insecta > Hymenoptera > Braconidae > Meteorus > Meteorus sp. PSUC_FEM 10030008. The sequence continues at coordinate 4,757 of JABMBR010005848.1, forward strand.
TTGTTGTCGTACTTTTTCAACTTCTTCTGGTGGTCCCTCAACTTTTATTTTATCGACATCATCAGTAAAGTCGACATTGACTTTGGGCAGGTCCTCTGTTATTTTTTTGATGTTTATGCCTTTACGGCCTATGATATATTTGTGAATCCATGAAGGTGCTTCAACTGAGGCCGTAAGTACACTATTCGCTTTTTCGTAAACTTTGTCTAGTGCCTGACCCAGCTTCTCTTGAGGACCACGGAGCGTGATGGTTCCTGTGGATGAATCAGCGCTCGGCATTTCGACACTTACACCAGTCAACTGGAGTATCTCAGCAATGGTACTGTTACGTGGACCAATTACATATTTATGTTGTGACTTTGGCACTTCAACAGACACTGAACTACAACGTTTTTCCATATCATTGTAAATGGTTTGTATCATCTTTTTTGCGGCAGCTACCCCTTCTTTTTCACCAGCAATGGTAATTTCATCCTTTTGAACAGATGGTGGCGGTATATTGATCCTTGCTCCTGTTTCTGATATCATTGTATTTAAATTTTCGTCATAAGCACCTCGAATGAATGGATGGTAGATCTTTGGAACAGTAATTCGCTCAAATGCTTTCCTTGATTGTTCATCGGAGATCACTCTTATCTCATGTTCAGCTTTCTCAATTCCCTCTTTGGTACCCGTTATGACTATGATATTAGATTGGACGTCGACTGACGGCACATTTATTTTTGTTGCGGTATTTTTTTCGAGTTCATTCAGTCGTACACGTTGTTTACCGAGAATCCAACGATGATGTTCTTTCGGAATCATTATTTGCTTGCTCGCTTGCGTTTGGAATGTCGCTAGAATTCTGCGACGTGCTTCTAACACTTCATTCTGTTTACCAGTCAAGACGAATGTTAGAGTCTGATTTTTGGACGAGGAAAGCTCGATACGCGCGTGTGTCTCCATCATTATAGCTTGGCACGTCCTGATTGATTCTCCTTCACCAAATTTGTCACTATGGTCAAATTTTCGCTCTTCAACTGGCACATGAAAGACATGAGTCACTGAAGAGCATCCAACTCGCATTCTATTGTTTGTAAGTGGTGGATTTGAACTGGTGACAAGATTAATTCCCGACCCCGGCAATTCCGGAAAAGTTTCATCGTAGGTCGGCGGTTCATAGGCGGTTCCGTCTTCCATCACTAGCTGCTGCTGCATCATCATTGGATTATCCTTGATCGTGCCGTGTCCTTATAGAAGCACTAGAAATTTATCGAATCAGATCTGCTATAGTCCGTCGATGTTACGATTCCGCGCAACACATATATTTTAACGAATTAATGATGCAGAAAAGAAGAGATAATTTATTCGAAAGAATACGTTATTTTTTTCTGTGTTTTGTTGAATCATCAACACCATGCAACTCATTTTTTTCATAATTATTGCGGAAAGAAAACTCAATATTGTGTTTGGGAAACAAATATTTTTAGTATTTTTGTTCATAACAAACGTGAGTCTGGCAATATGTAAATTTGACCAACTCAGTGTTACAAATTGACACATGTAAGCCATAATTGACATATGCAAATGAGGATCCACCGCGCATGCAATGTGCAGACTGCATAAACATCTTGTTAATGACAGCCAATATGATTGAATTCCATATCATCACCGTGATAAATAATGTTAGGTTATTGGGATGTCAGTGAAATGGAATGGCGTTCTCTTATTCGGAGAAACAATTCTACAACTTACAACTATATGTATAAAGCATTCATTGTTTTTTCGATGTTGTGATTGCGTATTCTGACGGCTCAATTTGTTATAAATTCAAGTCTTGAAATATAATTTTTTGCACTTAATGAAAAGGCTCTCTATGAATATGATTCCGTACGGTCGAAACTCGAAACTTATAGATGTAAGAATGTTTGAATTTTATTTTCAGTATATCCTACGTTATATTTCAATCGTTCGATTGGCCTGTTGTTCCAATAATATTATGTCTTACATGGAATGGATATCCGAGTTTATAAGATTGATCGATTCATATGAAATAATGACTACTTTTGATGCCAACATGTCAATGACCACCGAAAGCCGACCACCATATGGAATGGAATAACTGTCTCCCTCACGCTTGACACGTCACGGAAACGGTAACCTCTTCTTCCATGATTTCTGTTTTTCTTATCTTATCAACTTTATGGCACTAATTAGATTCATTGACTGGGGTTCTAAAGAATAATACATTCGAATCACTAACGAGTTCTGAACTCCATTAGGATATGTGAAAAAATATTGTCAAAATGGAGAAAAGACAGAACTAGGCGACATACTATGACGAGGAACAGAGATGACGAATGAAAAAAAAGAAATTGAAGATGTACAGAGTACTCACTCGACTGTATTTGAGAAGTCCGGTCGGGTAGCAAAGGCTTATTATGACACCCTCTCACTTACGATCCACCTAGAACATTTCAATAAGCACGTACTTAACATAAATCCTGCTTTGGAACCTAATTTTTAATTGAATAACCAGCAATTTCGTGAACTGTCGGTGCCTTATGACTGGTGATATCGGAGAAGCCTTATACAACTTTCTTACCGGTAACGCAACGTGGAATGAGACAAGTGCACTACCTTCACTGCGTTTTTTGCTTATCTCCGCAAGCTCTCTTGGGACAGAAGGTAAGCATTGGTACGTCCAAAAAAACGTAAAAACCCTAGAATATTTGGTGTCATGTTTACAGTTGACAACAGATGCCAACACTTGTTAATTACGCGGTACTTTTAAAAACTGTTCCAACATCCCACATGGATATTCATTCAGCTTAAAGTTAATAAAATTCCACGAGAAACCTCGTCTTTTCTATAGGTGAATGGAATATTGTCAAGTTTAACCATTCGGTTTCATATTTCCGTTCAAAAGTAAGATATAACTGAAAAAATCTAATGTGTAAACGGTTATATTTATCTCCTTGATAGATCGTGGGCACTTTTCTGGATCGGAGACGGATTGAGCGACGTTCTTTTGGATCCCACACTATGTATATTCTGCCAATTAAGCTTGATGAACGTAGGTGGATCTGACAGATGATCACAAAGTGGTCTGTTAATTATATTCTATGATTTACACTTCCAATATCAGTGTTCTGCATTGCACTCATGTTACATTGAATTAGTCATTATGGTTATTTGTCTGACTCTAGCTTTGATTATTGCTTCTAAAAATGGTAAGCGTCTCAAATTGAGAATTCCTTGCAAATTAATTGGAACTATGATTTGTATTCTTAAAACTGGTGGTTGAGTATATGTTCGACATTATAGATACATAGCTGGAAAATTATTGGCGTAAAGAATTGAGTATTTACGAATGTAACGAATGCGAAAGTGGATGTGGAAACGATTGAACATACCCACATCAATTCATGTTTTTTACTAGCGTATGTTTCAAGAGGGTGTCCCAGATTAGAACATTCGAGAGAACATTTCATTATAATTTTTTTCAAGAATGGGAGCGAAAAAATAAATCGTCCTACAGTTACAACTTTCGTTCAGCAGAAAACATCAGCTTTTAATTTCTGACTAGAATGAAAGACCCCAGACAATGTTCAATTGTTATGTGTTCCTCTCCTAAATGGAAGAAAGTTCTCAATACCTATGAGAATGATTATTAAGGCACCTCGGAGTATTTTTTCCTCCGACACATGTTTTCGTCAACCCCGCAGATAGTTATAATTTTATTGATCTTCAGGTTTTCTCTAGTTCACCCAGGAGATGAATATATATCTTCCCGCCGATTAGAATCTGCTGCGGCATGATACTTATGAAATAGACTTTGAATTTACTGTCATTTGATATTTCAGTCTCAATAAAATTTTCGATGCAACTCAAATATAAATTACATCTCTGAGTTGAATAAATTCATTTCCTTCTTTTCCTGTGTAGAAAAAAGTCATGGAAACACTGATTCCTTGGATCCGCTCATTCTGGACACCCCCTTAATGCATCAAAGATTATGAAAAACATGTCATATACTTTGAGTTTGTACGCACACATATCAATTGCCACGATGCCAGGTTGTGGGTCTCCTATGTGATCACGTGATCCACTTATGGATCCATGTAACTGAACTGATAATTATTAGCCACCTATGGTGTCTCGTCTTTGATCGTACTTTTTATCGTATGAGATTGGTCAAGGCGATTCATTTCCATTTGCGTTGACATCTGACTGATATAACCTCGCATATCGCACATTCGCACATTTTATGGTTCACATCATATTAACTTATAAACATAATGTCACACGATTGGATGTTCTATATTCCTCTTAACCGCGTGGTGTGATGGTCAGATTAAATGTGAGAGTTGCTTATATTTCCATCCTATGATTTTGTTTCCATTCATGGTGAGGTTGGTATCAGTTCACAGTTGGCGGAACAGTAGTGAAAAATTAAGTGGTGGCGTGATGAAACTCTAATTCTAACGTGATAGAGAGTCATTTAAACGAACGAATACTCCTCATTAGTTGAATCATCATTGGAAACGAGTGACATCAACCCATCGTTTCCACGACTGGGGATGAAATACATTAATATGATAATAATCATCGAATAAGGACATGCTTGTCAATAAGTATACCCATATGTATCAGGATTCAATAGATGGATAACATTAGTGACTATGATCAGTCATGTCATAATACATGCAATAATTATATACAATCTCGAATGGCCGGATAGTTTATGATGCAAATGATCGACATAATGATAGAAAAAAAAGGATACGCAAACTAAAAATATCTATTAATAGATGTTTGTAGAATGGACTCATAGTGCTGCCCTTGTTGACTATTATAAATAGTTGGTCAACCACGAACTAGTCTTTCTGTTTCGGAGAGAAGAAAAATATAATTGAATTCAACGAGAAATATAGTGTGAAATATTTATACCGGTATATACTAGTGGAAAGCATCAATTCATGAATTTGTTCTGCACTTGAACGGGTGAAGGGTTTATAGATCTTCCAATATATTAAGATAAGGATGTCCGGGATTTCTCACGGTTTTTCGTAACGATATTTTTTTTAAGAACTCTCTGAAATAATATCTCACGAAGCGTATTTTATTGGGGTTTGAAAAAACATCGTATTACCAAGTGAAAAAGTGATGCGTGAAGTGAAATTTTTGAACTTATCACAAGTATCTCATACGTTGTAGTAATTGTGGTCCTATGGGAAAACACAATGAACGGATTCTCTGAATGAAAATTATCTACTTTTTGGAATTATGAACTTTGTAAATCTTCAGTTTTTATATATTTCCAGGGTTCATTCGATCACCTGCGGCGTGTTACTTTACAATCATCTATCACTTAAAATTCGTTGTTGTCTTCTGAATGTAATGAACCACATTCACTACCTTATTTCAGTATTCTGGCCGACTCATTCTCGGAAGTATTCGAGGAATCAAGAGGTTAATCTGAATTTCTACTATGTTGGTTTTCCGATAAATTTTAGGATGGTTTCTTGGACGGCTCCCTCGTTTCAACTCCCCATGTACGTCTCACAGTCTGTAGATTGTAGTGAACGCTTGCTACTTGAAGAAGAGCATATTACACCAGAAATAGTTTTGGATTGCATTCTAAACGTTATCTTGTCGGTTGAAAAAATATTAGGTTTTTAGTATACAGATATTTCCGGGATCTTGATAAAATGATGTTGAAGAATCATGAGGAAGATAAGTGTTCCCAAGTTCTAAGAAACATCATTCTACAAATAATGTCTAGATGATACGATGATATTCATGCAGGGTAGGGTGTGTACTGAAACTCCGTGATGTGAGCTATTCTGAGTACCTCAATTCGAGAGAGTGATATTCTTCTGATCTCGTGTGATCATACCTTCATGCGCATGTGCCCAAAAGTGGAAGTACATCACAGATGCGTATGTCGATATATATATGATCAAATCCGTAATCAACAATTCCACTGCCACGCGCATACCGGAGGAAGTCTCCGGTGGGCCACGCGCATATTTCGTATTTTATGTGACCAGAATTCAACGCGAGCTCAATCAGTGATGCCGAAACGTGGGATTTTTCTACTCCTTCCATAGCGCCTCGCGTGCCTGAAGCACGTACAAATGAGGCGTATGGAAGGGGTAGAGAAATCCCATGTTTCGGCATCACTGAGCTCAACTGAAAGCTCAGTGTCAATCCCAGACAGCTAACGTGGCAGTTGATGTGTTAGACGGGAATTTCGGATTTACAAGCAAAACGTATCATTCGATAGATGTGATTTCTGGAAAGTTTTACAAAATCCGAAAATACAATCACCCAGGAGATATTCATTACAATCTCAAGTGAGAATATTATATGCATGCATTTAGCTGAGCAAGCTGGATATTTTTCCCCATAAAAATAAATATCCAAATAACTGAGTAGACAGTATTGCTCCAAAAGTTGTTGAATACAATTATTTTCAGTTGAAACAACGAGTGTATTGTTAATTTGGATCAATAATCATACACAAAGAAAATTGTGCGGTTAGATTTGTGGAGAAAAAAATTTCTGTCTAGTTTCTCAATAACTGATCTTTTTCTTTAGAGGAATGAGGATTTGCATCGGAGAAAATTTTTATGTAAATAATGAATGAGAAACGAAAAAATGATCATAATGATGATTTTGAATGAAAATGAAAACTTGGAAGCTTCTGGGTACTAAGAAGAAAATTCGCAGGGCTCTGAAATCCCAGAGTTCTTTAGCGACACTTCGAAGTTGGAAAATCACCGACCATATCGTCCGTTTATCCTCTATATCTGATGTTATATCAAGTTATCGAAGTATCCTCAAGTAGACGAATTTCTAATATTCTTTCGATCGAGGTATCGCTCCAAAAAAAAATGTTTCCACTGAAAAACAGTATCAGAGCCTTATACGGGATGTCTTACAATTCCCAAAACCATACTTCGATTCGCTGTACGATCATTATTTCCTGCCTTATTGATTAGCAAGAAAAAATGGACTTTTCTGCTTCGATCGACGATATCTCCATGACCAATTATTATACAGACCGTCGCCAAACGCTCAATTAGAGGAAATCAGATTTCCTAAGAAGGTTTTGCGCTTGAATTCCTGAGAAAATGTTTTGAGGTCTGCATACTTTTTTGGAAGAAGCAAGAATTTAGAAAAATTGTTTTCTGGTAGTTCTGTCAAAACAACTATGAAACCGTAAAAAATTGGGCTCTCTAGTAGCCAAATTCGAAAACTAGACACTCGGAACTGCAGTTTGCTTTTTTTTTATATAAGTCAATTTTTTCCGAGTTACGGCCTGTTGTCAATTGGCCAAAAGTTTGAATTTTTTTATTACCCCTTTATTCTTATGACTAATTTATATACACACATATTCATCTCCCGCGAAAAAAATGGAATTGGTCATGGCCATACATGTGTTGAATAACTGTTATATGTTCATAACCGTGCCTATGACACACTAGCAGTTAATTTTTTGAAAATTCGAAGGGATTAAAAATATAGCGTTATCATTCCAAACGAAATTTTTCTTCTCACATAGTGTGTTATGTACCTTCACGGATTTAAATTATAGAAATTGCACCTCTCCTCACTCTTATGATTTGGTGATCAATAGTTGTAGCGATGGACATGAAGTTTAGATTACTAAGATATTCGAGGATGTAATGAGCACACTTCAACAAAATGAGAATATTCAACTTAATAACGATCATTCACAGGGGTTTTCCGAATTTCTTTAGAAAATTCGGTACTATTTTGGATTTTATTGATATTTTCGAGAGAGTCAGAAGCCTGTGCGCAAACGATATTCAGCATTTTCAATACTGTTGATGAAAGTGAAGGACGAAATTAAGCGATATTCACGACATTTTCACCGCGGTTTGATTGAGAAAAATTAAACACAAGTGTAACAAACTTGAAGTTCGGTATAAGTTGAGTTGCCGCGTGAATTTGAATATCAACATAATTCCTGAAAAGATGGGGACAGTAGAAACATCAACGAGACAAAATTTCTTATTAGTGATGTAGAAAATTATTCATATACACTGTGTCCCCGATCCCGTGACGAACCGATGAACTGTAAATAAATGAGAGGACGCTGATTCCAAATATCGCCACCATTTTGCAATACGACCAA
>JABMBR010005849.1:0-12899 GCA_018881525.1 Meteorus sp. PSUC_FEM 10030008
GTTAAACTCATTATTAATAAACTATTTTCGATCTCCCAAATAACCTTTTCAATCTCCAAAGTAACCTCAAAACAACTAAACTTTACAACACACGTCTAAAATATAGAAATATATAGAAAGAAAATGCAACGTTGCCAGATCTAAGAAGCGACGCAGTGGGCATATTTTCGGACTTCTGCGCAAGTTCGCGCCACTGAAAATCTACGCTGCATCTCAACTTTTTGCTATTGCATGCATAGTGCACTCTATAAGGGAGAACCGTAGTAGAAATTAAGTACAACTGCTACTTAGGAACGTCCGTAAACGAAAAACGAGAGATCATCGAATTGTGAATACATATTAAAAAGCTTTGAGCTTCGAAATGCAAAATTTAAAATCACGTGATTGATAAAGTGTAATTTGTAATTCAGGTATGGGTTGATACAGACGTATGAAAAAATGGACGAATATTTTCCAGATTATCAGGTGGGAAAAAATTTCTTTGACTTTTGGAAGTGTAAACACGAATATTTTATTCAATCTGGAATGTCTGGAACTGCTGTACCTATACAGGTAAAAAAAAAAAAACCCACAGAAAATTGGAATATTCCACATTGTCATGATTCCTTAAAATTCTAAAAAGGTGAGAAAATCTGCCGAGTTTCTAATTCGCTTGAATAAAAATTAAAATGTGAAAAACATAACTCATGCAATTCCCAAGATATATTCAGTCCTATTTCCGCAGGCAATATTTTCTCATTGAAAATATCAGAGTGAAATCAACTCGTTTTTACTGGAAATTTATTTGTAGAATAAACCCCTGCATTTACGTCAATCCTAATTTTCTTCATATATTTTCTCGAGTCGACTGTAAATTAAAAAAATTTGTTGAAACATGTGGTAATCATTTCTTATTTTTATTTCATTTCATTACTTCTTCTTTATTTTCTTTCCCTCTTTTTTTTTCTATCTCTCTTTTCTGATTTGTTGCTTGGTGTAAACTTGTTTTCAGTTAGTTCTATTTTTGGCCCAACCGTCTCGTGAGAAGTTTTGCTGATACATATATAAGACAGATCGTGAGACACTTGGAAGCACAAAAAAGTTATCCGTGTATTATACATATATTGTCGACAAATGATTGAGTGTGTTTTTGTTTTACACAAATTCGAATTTTGCGTGGTACATTCAGTTGAATTTCAAAAAAATAAAGATACTCCGTATTGTGGTAAATAAATGTTGGTCAATACCAATGAAGGAACAGAAGATCAATTCTCAGATTAATTAATTTCAACTCAACATTTGATAAACTGTCATTGTTCATTAATTCATATTCATCACTATTGCGTCTATTCATCACATTCACGACTAAACAGGAGTCTATCGAGTGTGTTCAAACTTATCATGACAACTTTAATAACCTCCCAACACTTTCTTGGAAAGAAAAAATTTGCAAACTAAATTGGAACAGTCAAAACAAAAATTGGCTGAACAGTAATAAAAATAATCGCTCGTCTAACAGCTTTTTTATTCTTCATAAGTCTTGTAATAAACTCAAACTAAATTCATTTTTATATATTGAAAACAACCGCAAGTGAATAAAACGAAGTGAATTTGATTAAATATGTAGCAAGTGTATATACATTGTCAACTGCCGGAAGTGTCGCTAAATTACGAACGATACCCTCTTTCAAATTTAGCCCAAGGTCAATCAATAGACCACAGTATAAACGAGACCCGAGAACGTCAGTTTCATTTTTTAAAATCGTCCGTTTCGTTCGTGCCGCGAATATTTGATCTTTTTTATTCCCTCAGTTCTGCTCTTTTTCTTAGTCTTTCCACTGTCACTCGTATTTTTTTTTTTTCTTCATCTTATCTTTACACTGGGGGCGCGTCTGGTTGCTACAATTATTTATTTATCGCAATTCTACAACGCAACAGAATCACCAAGCACTCCATAATCAACACGTTGAATTTCAACGACTATTTACATCATAAAAAAAGTTTTTCGATAGTTCTCATCATTTTTCATTATCAGTTTAATATTATGTTTGGATAAAATTTCATATATTCATTTTATTCGTACATTTTATTTGTTCATTTTCTCGTGATAATATTTTTATATTGGGTATGACTGACCTGATATTTATATCCATCATTATGAGCTTATCACACGCTATGTCATGTCACAGTAATCAAAATTTCACCAGTTGCGAAATAAAACGACAAAATATCACACGCCTCGTAATCAATCGTTGTATAGAAAAAAAATTATTATCAAAATCCATTTTTATTCTCGCATTTATTGTGATAATTCTGAATCGCCGCTGTTAATCGCATATTCATATTTATGAAGAGAGAATAATTGTTGAATTCAAGGCTAATTCCGTTGTGTTTTTCAACATATTCATTCGCTTTTTCTATGTTAATTTTATTCTATAAATGCTATTTCACATAACAATTCATGAGGTTTCAGATATTGTTTCAATTATTGTACAAGCAATCTATTCAAATATCAACGTTGATTTCTTAATTCTGAGATGAAACATCAAAAAGAAAAAAAAAATTTCATTCCACCGCAATGGGATTAAATTTCCAACGACCCAGTTTGGTGACCCATCAACTATATAAAAACCCCTCCGACATTGAACTCACATCGTTGCACTCGAATAAACGAATTCCATAAGGATTATATGATTTACATTGAATAACAACCACACAAATATTTCCCACGTCACATATATACATTTATGTATATAATGAAAAAAAAATTTACTGTGTGTATGGTCAAATTTATTTCATTTATACCTGATGGGAGACGACGGTGGAACTTCACCAGAGCATTTTTCGTTGAGGACGAAATGCCTTGAGCATTTTCTTCCTTTTACGATCCAGAAACGCCGGATCGAGCGCGTGATATTGGATGGTACACGAATACATTCACATCAATTTATATTTGTATGTCTATATGTATGCGTTATATGTACATTCTGGGCGCGTTACACTCGTGACGTTCCTGGAACACAAGTTGAAATGAGACACGACTCGTGTTACATACGTTGCATAATTTTATTGGCGATCGTAAAGGGTCTTTGAAAGGCGAAACCGAACACTCCAAGTATCGTGAATCAAACGTATGTATGTATGTATTGTATGTAAATGTATTTGTGTATGAATATACATTTGCTATTTATCGGAAAATGTAGAAAAAAATTTTTGTGTCATGAAAATAATTCGAGTTGTGAATAATTCGTTATTGAAATTTATCAAATGTTCGATATAGAATTAAAAGGTTGTTCTAAAATTTTTGATTAGATATTTTAATGACCGTGGTATAATTTTATTTGTCTTTTGTGACAATAGAGAAACGTGAAATTTTTTAGATTTAATTTTAGTACGTTGATGGGTGTTTAGAGTTCCTGGTTTTCTGTTCGTTTACGAAAATGTATGACTGAATGGTTTGAATTATTATCGGGGATCGCGATCGTTATCGGAGTCGCGTGAGCGCAAAGTTTTCGTGGTTTATCGACGTGAAATACTTGGAATGAATTTGGTGTAGACAATCATGTAATCTATAAAATTGATGTAGATATTCATGTCTAAATGAAAATTACACCAGAAACTCTAGATAAATTTATACTTGGGTGATTCATGTTCAATTTTTTTCTTGTCAATATGTATTGATATCACCAAGTCACCTAAATGTGGAGAGGTATTTACTGATTCATGACGGAGTCTACTCTAATATAAAATTGATATACCAAAAGGGAATAGAATAATTCATTTGACACGTCAAGACTTGTTCTTCCCACCATTTTGATCAATCAGAAATATCATGGGAAAATTTTCATGACTAATATTTTTTTCTTATAATTCCTCACCGAATATTTCCGGGAATGTGTAACAGAAATTTTATTAGGGAAGTGAAAGGGTCACAAATGTCCCATCAGGTTTGAGATTTTATAATTCGGAGAATTCATCGAACAGCTTTGACAAAATTCAATTGTACTCAATTTCGAAGTCACATTCAAGAGCTTCATTTTTAATTTGAAAATGAAAATTTCAATTGAAATAATTTTTCTACACTTGAGTTTCATATTTCTCCATTTTCCATGGTCGATTCTCATCCTACTGCTCTTCATCAAACAACGAAAAACGGTAATTTTCCCCCTTCCCTTTCCATCATCGATTATTCCATGAATGAAAATTCGTAAAGAAAAATTCATACAACGAGTCATCATAAGATTGACTCCTACAAACCTGTTTCAAGTAGACACTTATCAGTATCACCAGATTCATTTTATTCTGTGATCTCATAAAATTTTCAACTAAATAAAAACCTAAAACAGTTTCAACCACATTCTTTGTTCAATACCTCATATCCAACAACCGAAGCATACAATCTGTCCCATTTTTTTTACATATTAAATTACTTCTGAATAAAATATTAAATTCAATCTTATCCATCATCAAACCATTCATCACGAATCATTCTGACCACACCTCAAACTGTCACACAAACTCATTGTTACATTTTCTAATTAATCAAAGATTAACAAATCTCGTAGCCTATTATCAACATAGAATTCACCAAGCCTGACTCTTACAATTTTCAAGTCTCATTTCACAACTGAATATCAACGAAAAAATTTGTATAAAAAGTTGAAAAATCACCAAATTCTTATAACCACTAAATAAACAATTACCAATACAAACAAAAGTCCATAAAAATATCACAAGTTCACCATTTGATCATTCGATAAATATCAAACTCGATGAAAGTATCACATATACATGTTTATGTATGTTTATTTAAAACCAAGCTAAAGAGACAAAGGGAAACCGGCGTCGTACAAACATTGTGTACACGCCGTTGGGCATTGTAAATTGCATAAAAAGACAAGGGGTTCTCTTTTTTCCCCGTACAAGATGGTTTGCCGAAAATTGCGTAAATACATATATAAAGATACCGTCTCTTTTTATTTCGCACACCACACACACACACACACACACACACACACACACACACACACACACATACACACTCATCCAAAACATAGGGAGAGAAAAGCAGGTCAGTCGTTCGAAAATTCAACGTTGAAAGATACCAACATGGAACAGAGAGAAAGAGACCTTGACTGTACAGTAAAAAAAAAAACGGAAGAAGAAATAGGCAACGTTGAAATTGGGGTGTTACGCACGCGTCCATATACCAACTACATCATCTCTACATCTCTGTCTCACTTGCACGCAATACTACATTACTACCACACTGTCGTTCATTTAGTTCCCCTCTTTCAAATGTTTATGTATATAGTCTATAAGCTGCCTCTCCTCTCAAATACACCGAGCGCACTACGCCAAAGGGATAATCTCATGTCCCACTCTCTCACACTATCACATTCTCTCACTATAGATGTACATGTCTATAATATACAGCTTGTTCTCGTCATTTTGCGTTTCGCGTCGTATATTCTAGTAAACCTATAATACGCCATCAACTACCACCATCAACAATCCAAATGAAAAAGTTGTTTTGATCGTTTCGGGTTTCTGGGACGTTGGCCATGAATGTTTGACATCTTTGTGTTTGTCATAGAGGTATGTATCTATACAGATAGAAAAATATACCTTGAGATCCTCTAGCGTTGTCAAAATTTCTCTAATCATGTTTGTATATTTTTTTCGTTCAACTTTGTTTTCATTGGATGTGCATATGGATTTTTTATTTCGTGTGGTTTAGATGTTGGTTAGTGAATTGTGTGATGTAAGTGTGAATGGATATGAGAAATGGCAAATGGTTCTTATTGTGAGGAAGGGAAATATGGATGAGAGAAAATGGCGGAAAATTATGGTGAATAGATGTGAGATGGGTTTGAGGATGGACAATTGATTTGATATGGTTGGGGGTTTTGAAAATATATTTTTTTATTTGTTATTTCTCCAGTTTAGGCGATATACAATGGGTTGTGTATTGTTTGTGTACTGTCTGACAATCGAGAGTGAAATCATTTATAAAATTTTGTGTTGATGTATAAAGAAGTTTGATGTGTGTGCATATGTGATAAAAAAAGGTCGTCGTTATTGTAATATGGTAATGGTGAGTTACAATTGCGCGTGTGCAATGGGACGTTGAATGTGGAATATATATCAATGTCGATCCCCATTCATTCTCGTTTGTGCAATATTATACTGTTGACTTTATTTATATTTATATTCATGAGAAATATCTGTATGGGATTTTATTAGAGAAATTTAATCAGAATTATTTATTACTTAGAATTTTTCTTTCCTGATGTAGCAATCGATTGTTGATATTTTTCTTTGTTCACCGGTATGAAAATTTGTTAGAATAATGCAAAAATACGAAGATGTGAAATTTGGTGAATAATATTTAACAGCAGGAGTAAAAACACTGATTGTAAACATGAAGGGTTTGTTAATGAAACTCAGGAAAAAATTCTGAGTGATTAGGTAGGAGAAAATCTGACAGTAAAAGTCTATTGAAATTGCGATAACTGACACTGTGTTCAGTTTAACGCTCAGTACAATCAGAAATCAACGATTTCTCCTACCAATAAAAAATGACAATAAGAAGTTTTACTTTATCTCAAATTCGTTCACAAAAATGTTGATAACTACAAAACAATTGTCAATCGATTTTTCTATTCGCATAAACTAATAACATAATTGTCGCAGCAAAATGTCATTTGTGTGAAAAAATTAACGGAAATTATAGGAAAGGAGGGGTAAAAAATGTGAAAAATATCCAGATAATTTTGCAATTTTCACATCGTATATTTCAAGTTCATATTCAAGTCGTAGATTCTGCGCTATCCTGAAAGCCTTGGCCGTGAGCCCGACAACGATGGGGTGGCATGGTGGGATCTGGCATACACTCATTTATACACATACACACGTATATATTGCAGGGGTTGCAGGGGTTGCAGGAGGCGGATGCGGGATGGTTTGAAAGAGGGGCGCTGAAGGTTGGGGGCATCGGATTGACCATGATGATGGGGTGGCAGACGCAGTGGTGGTATTAGTAGTTTTGTCGAGGGGGGGCTGCGTGTGATGTGTAGGTCTAGGTTCCGCAGGGGTTGGCATTGCCAAGTGGGCGTGCACTTTCATTTTCTCTTTTATGCGCATGCTCCGATGCAACCCTACGCATTCACCCTCTTTATACAACAATATATGTATATTTGTATATGATGGGGTATACATTTAAGGGGTGAATCCCCCTTGCAGAACGGGGAGAAAGGGAAAGGTTCACTGCGAGGGATGTTTTCTGTGTGGGGATTCGCGAAATTTCCTCGATGGTGCGTTTCGTTGTTGGGCAGCGCCGCTGCTCGTCAGGATCGCAAATTATCCCCCTTACGTTATAGAGTCGACAAGGTGGGAGATATGGGGGTGAATGTGGGAGAATATTGTGAGGGAGAGTGAGTAGGAGAGAGCAAGAGAAAGACAAAAATGGAGAGAGAAATGTCGTCGTTCACTTGGCAAATCGATATCTCGTGCACACTCTCTGCACTCGCGTTTCCAACTCCCAGTTCGTTGTACATATCAAGTAAATATGTATTATATGTTTGTATATGTGTATGTGTGTTTCTATGCGCAATTCGGATAGAGTTCATGGTGAAATAGCGGAGTCCTTGCAGTGCCCCTTTAAATTTGTCGATAAAGATGTTTATAGGATGTAAACTAGGACGCGTTCATATAACAGACATGCTGATGGCGCGAAGGGACATTTTTCGCTTTTTTTCAGTTATTTATCGTGAATCAGAATTTTAAGAAGATTTTGTTGATTAACTTTTGACAATAAGCTCTTGCCGTTTTATTTGAGTTCAAATGACTCTATGTGAACATGAAAATTAGGAAGATGCGATATTTTCAATGTCTTCATTAATTTCTACGTTCATTGGTTTATAAATGATCGGAGTATTTAATTTTCTTATTAGTCTTATGAATTAATGAGTATTCTATGAAGAAGATAATTTGACAATGAAACAGCAGTTTTAATTCTCTGAGTTAATAGTGGCCGTTATAGTTAACGGTACCCATTAATCCTCACACAATTCGCTTCATCCTCGAGGATCCACTGATGGACCAATTCATCGAAAGTTGGAATAATCATACGAATTGTTTCAGAATTTGCAATGAAAAAAATCTTTTCTCATTATACACACATAATTTATTTCATTTCCAATCTCATCGTTGAAAATATGACGCAATAAATATCCCATCATACTTCAGCCATTTTGAAAACGACAGACGATTATACCGTTGGGTCCTTGAAAAATTTCAATAGAAATCCACTAAAATACTCCTCAACAACTTCATCGTTGTCATTATCCTCCGATCGAAAGAAAAAAATAAAATTTTGTACAATAAAAAAGAAAACGTAGCTGCCAATAATTATCACAAAGTGAAGAAATCAAATAAAAGTCATCTCATTGATATGCATTTATTATGTGGTGTGAAAATATTTTGGAATGATGAATATACAGACTGCAGAGTTCCAATTTTTCTTTTTTTTCCTCCTTTTTTTTTCTGTCTTTTTTCACATAGGGATTTCGCCGAAGCGCTTATCATAATCGAGTACTTTGTAAGCGAGCATCCGCGAATTAATGAGGCAGTCCGGGCTAAAAAAAGCATTATAAACTTTCGATGTATACATATATATGTATATATATAATGTAGCAAAAAAGAGAAAAAAAAAATTTGGAAGCGAACGTACTGTGGGAGGATGCAAAATGAAGCGAAAGCATCGGCGGTTTATACATAAAAACTGAACAAAATATCACATATAACGGCAAAATAGTCGATTGTTCAGCGTGGACCGATACATATACAAATGTAGATGCGAAAGGCTATAATACGACCTGCCGACCACGCCCGATGGGAATAAATGGGTGGAGAGACCAAGCGAAGATCGTGCAATGTGAGGAACAAAGAGAATACCAAAAGAGAGAATGAGAAAGAGCGAGGAACCACAGGCGGCCCCGTTTATTCGCGAGAGCCTTCACTCGTTACGCAACCGACCAATTTCGACCACCCTCACTCAGTGTCGGGGCCCTGTGTGTTGCGCGCGCGCTACAGTCCCTCACAGAATGAATTATTATTTAATACACGTTATGGCTCCGAGCTTCTCTCTCACTATTATACCATCGTAAACATAACATAATTCATTCTAAGAATAAAATAGAAAAAAAAAAATTGGATGATACTTGTATGAGTATTAGTGTCTGACCGAAATGGGCGCAGTCCTCTGTGTGGTAATGGCGCGATGGTATCGCTGATGTAGATGGAAGAATTGACAGAAAGTGTGAATGAATTTTGTAGTGTTATTTTTTTCATTTTGTGATTTGATTTTGATTGAGAATTGTTTATTCAGAGTTTTGTAGAATCTGCAATTGCCGTTAATACGGCAATTTCACTAGAATAAAAAATTCATATTGTTGAATGGGGATGTGAAATTGTGATAATTGTTCGATATGTCAAATTAGAAATCTTCAATTTTGAATTATCTAATTATCTCCATATATTGTAAGACAGACGTGGATACGAATAAGACAAAATGGAAGTCGGTTGATCTTTAAATATGTGAAAATAAGGAAATACGAGACACTTCAATCACCAAGTGGAATAAACAAATTTCTAGAACAGCCTTGAATTTCATACCATTTCGATAAATCGTAGACGAACTATTTCAATGTTTCCTTTCCTGACAATCATTAAAAATTATTATTTGTCAATAAAATGAACATGATCACCAAGCATAAATAGATATGTGATGCATCGTAAATTACTCTTTCTAGGTTAATTATCGAGTGATTTATTTACTTTTACATATCAACATTTTTTCATCTGAATAATTTTCTCAGAATAAATCATTTGTGACACAATGCATGATTCACAAATACAAATATATGCGTGTGTAAACGTCGAACTTCATAATGATACAAGAATGAATCAGACAAGCCGATGATGGTCACGTAGGCACCGTGCAACCGCATGCGATTGCAAAATAAGTCTACCGTGTACACACACACACGAACGCACGCGTCCACATATTCCTCTATATTTCACTATTTATATAACACAACAATATCCATTAATAATATCTATATATTCATTCTCAGAAGACTATTTAATACCCAAGTAAGAAATAACAAACGCACGCGATCTTCTTCAACATCGAAAAATCGAAAAACATCAAAATTCGTTTGTCAAAACAGTTGAAACGCAGAATATTTTTAACAGAAAAACACAACGATAATAACAATAATAAATGTAACAATTACAAAATCGATTATTAAAGTCACGACTTTCAACTCACGCTGTTTCATATATAAAAATTTATTCTTAGAAATAACGCCCACTTTTGTTATCTAAACACAACTGATGTACATAACGAGTAATTAAACAAATAAAAAATAAAATTGTTATCTTATTTCGATTTTGAATAACCACACCCACATCTGTGTTAATAATTTTTCTTCATTGCAAAATGTCAAATAGTTTTATCCAACTAAAAACCGTTAATATCATCATACAATAATCTAATGTAACAACTGATGGTTTATAAGGTCAAAATAATTATTCATATATTGGAATCTATCAAAGTGATAAACAAATTTTTTTTTCCTTATTATTTCTCTTTTACCTTTTCTCAATTATGCAATTAAACTTTATGAATGAATCAATTTATTCATGATTGTAGCTTTCACTCTTGTCGTCGTATGTACGGCGTGTTTCAATAAGTGTGTGGGATTTTATTTATTTAAGTCTATTGACTCAATACAGTCTTTGAAGCAACTCATATCATATTGATATACAGTATATCTATATAGATGTGTGTACACTCGGAGTTGTGTTTAGATCTATTGCTCGGCAGATCTATTCGCTATTCATAGCATACCACACTGCAATTGCGTAAAGCAAAGTGGATACATTGACCTGAGTTGCTATTGCGTAATATTTAACGTCCAAAGTGTGTGCATATGTATCAGAATATAATGTGTGAGTGTGTACAGATGTATGTGAATTGTTATCGATATAAACTCTGTGTTTATACGTACATCAGCTTTAAGTCACGTTGTCATACGAATTAATGCTGATAAACTGATTGATATATAATGATTGAATGGTAACAGTTGTTGTGGATTAATATAAATTATTTTTTTATTGTGAATTTTTGTGTGGATGTTTATTTACTTTGATGGGGTTGATTGGGATGTTTGATAGATATTGTTGAATATTTGAAAAGGTTCGGACAGTTTCGTTATTGTTTATATCAAGTGGTTTATAGATTATTGCAATTGGAAAATGAATTCGTTATCGTTAGAGTTGTTTCAATTGACCGAGTAAATTACTTGGTGTTTTTTTTTTTTTTTCAAGTATGTTCCTTCAATTGGGTACAGATTTTTTCCAACATTTATAGAGTATGGATGGGATTTGTGCAATTAAGTTTATAAAGTTTGTGCAATACGTGCTGTATATGGATGTTGTTACTGGGATCAAAATGAAGATAAGGGAATGAAAATTTATGGATGAACCAATTGGAAATTGTGAGTATTGTGTGAATTTATTCAGTGTGATATTATTGGTTTGGATGAAAGTTTCACATACATGAATTTCAGTTCAGATAGTGAATTGTTTAATTATTGTGCTTGTTACCTTTTGAAGTATTTAATCCCCCCCCCTCCCCCAATCAATTCTACGTTCGACATTGATGCAAACACCTTTCACACCATCAATTACTATTGATTCTAAATATTAAGAAAATTTTATCTTACTCCAAGTTAAAACCATGATCAAAAACAAAAATGTAACTCAATAACAATTACAATGCAATTACCACATAGCAAGAGAATTGATATGAAAACGATTTAATTCACTCTATCAAATTTGATAATAACAATCCTCATCCTCAAATCATTTCCCGATCAAAAAAAAAGTTCCATTCACATCATAAAATCAAATCAGATAAAAAAATTCGCTAAAAAATAGATAAACACCTCTCTGTTCAATTGATAAAAATATCTGCATTCCTTTCTTTGACATCATCAATAAATACACGACAATATTGGAAAAAAACGAACAGATCTATATCACTCGATCAAAAATAAAATCTGTAATACTTAAATAAACATTAATATCACAACAATTCTTTATCTTTCATTTTTTTATTATTTAATTCCACCCGACTTGTACTCCACCGATAAATGTTTCATTCTGGCTTATTCCTCACATGTATATCCAAGGATCAGTGAAATTCGTCTACATATAGTGAAACATATCTATATTTTTGTTTGCACATATACATACACAAGTACATAAATATACATTACATACACATTCACTCCATACCAAGTTTGTTTGGCTCGTATACCAATAATCCCTCGTGAGCGAGCTTATATTGTACTCGCAAAATTCGGCAGCGACGGTTCGGTATGTCGAGAAATAGTAGAGGATTCCATGATTCCCTTCTCTTTCTCCCCCTCTTTACTACCCCCCTATTCCCATTCTCTTTGTCTCTTTGTATTTTTTTGTTTCCAATGAAACTTCATACCAGGATTTCAACGACTGTGCGATCGCTGACGATCTTTGAAAAACAAACTAAATAGACTTCCATATGTTTATACAAATTGGAAAGATTGTGTGTATGAAAAAAGGAGAAGGGAAAAATGGGAAAGATAAATAAAAGTGAAAGGTACTTATATTGAAATACGATGGAAAAATAAATTTATTTGTTATTATAAAATGTCAATAGCTCTTCAACTCTGTGAGAAGAAAACTTGAGAAGAATTTTTATTTTAATTCACATCAGAATTTAAATACAATTTTTTCTTCTTTGTTTTGTTCATGCATATGTATCTAACCTGCCTGTTTCATCTGCAATGCGCATCAAGAATATATAT
>JABMBR010005850.1:0-64336 GCA_018881525.1 Meteorus sp. PSUC_FEM 10030008
TATTTATATATTTATAATTATTTCGGTTTAATATTTCAAATTATTAATAATTAAGAACTGTACAAATTTAAATGTCTCCTAAAGTCGAGAATGTCAACGCTCGATTCGGCACACTCGTCATGTTGTCCATGAACTAAATTAATTTTCCCAATTGGCTTCATAATATTTTTTATTCATCACTTGTGTGACAATGAATCATATGCTGTTTGTTCTGTCCAACTAATAATTCTGTATAATGATTTTTTCGGTCTCCTGACAATTTCCTGTTTTTGTTTCATATGCATATAACTGGCCATACGAAAAGTAGTGAGTGAAAACAGAAAAAAATCCTCACTGTAAAAAGTCGTCACGAGCGTAGACATATCCCATGCGAACACCAGGTAATGTACATGCCCGCTAAATTGCCTATATCACTATATATTCAATTCATATAGTCTCTCCATTGCGATCGTATTAAAATTTAACATTTATATCTCAATCACTACAATATTACACCGCAATTTTTTTTGTACAAAGAACAATCACAAGAATTTTTTTGCCCCTTATCACGCGACCTTTCATTTCTTTATTTTTTGTTCACTATTTCCTGAATCCTTTGGCCGCGTATTTTTATTTATTTTTTTCCCTCACACTTCTTGTTCTTTCTTGTTTCCCCACAAACATGCAAACAGACACACGCGCGAATATTTCTTTTTGTTTTCAAGTTTATGTACCTCTCTGTCCTCGGGTTTGGGTAACTGTTTTTTGGAGAGTGAAAACGTGGATGCTCCGCATAGCTTCGTGTGTACTTCGTTCGTGAGTGGATGTATCTTCTATGTCTGAGTCGGAACGCATTCGTTACAGCAATACTGCTCGAGCTGGCTGGCTTCGTTATCCATTACTACTTCGTCTTCTGGGTTCATGGAGAGATTCGTTCACGATTCCGAAACTCATCTCTACCGAAAATGAAAGTGAATCGAGAATCGCTTCATCGTATTGTTCAATTATTTTCCTTTACAACCTATTCCTGTTGCTCTGTTTTCTCTATCACTCATTCCTTTTTTTCATTTTTAAACGGTGGGTGCTGTTCCTTCTCTGAATTCTCGTCACTACCGAAGCTCGGAGTTCCCTGTGAGACGAGCGTCATAACCGATCAATCAATAGATAGATGCCAGATTTAATTCCATTGTCTCTGCTTTTCTTTCATTTGTTTCTTCACTAAATTTTTTCTCGCACAGTTGCTACTCCAATCGTCTAGGCGTCCAACTGAAATATATTCATTTTTACATTTAACATCAATTATCTGAATGAAAAGAAATGGACAAGTGTAGAAGTGGAAGCAGCGATTCATTTATACAGAAGAATCAATTGGAAATTTGTTCATTTGTTCATTTCATTGTAAACCATTAGAAACTCACCTTTATAAGTGATGGCCATAGTACTCTGGGGGATAATGGTACTGGTTGTGGAAGGTGGGGTCACCAGGGGGTCGGTGCATCATGCTAGCCGCTTGTCCGTCCATCATGTAACCCATTGTCGCGTCTGGACTGTAGGCTCCACTTGGACCTGCGGACAATGGAGGAAACACTACACGTTACTATGGTAGGAACTCTGTTCCATAATTGGCAGGCGAATAGTGGTTGTGCTCATCGAGTCACTGAGCTTCCTGATGTTCCTCTCTTTGCTTCTCTTGTCTCTTTGTTTCGCATTCATCACGAACAGAGGTTGCAGAGAAGGAATTTCAATACAAGGAGTTACATCGTTGACTCAATATTGAGACTCGACGAGCTGTGTATGTGAATGTGTTGTGTTTATTTGTGACATATACAGGGTGACTGGTAATGTAACGTATTTCTGTTGGAACGTTATGGATGAAGTCAAAAGCGAAATGTGTTCACCCATTAATCGAACACATGAAATAATAGAAATTCGTACAATAACAGAAAGAAATAAATGAAGAGAAAATGGAAATTCAATTTTCATCAGGAATGAAGTCAGTTGATATAGAATATAAAAAGAGAAAAGCAAAAAAAATGGAAGAGATTGAGGTGAAAGAAAAAAAAAAGAAAAGAGCAGCTTTTCTCAATCGATCGTCGACTCTGTCATCGACAGGGCGGTAATGGAGCTCGGTGGCCGGTCCACAAGGGAGAGGCGAGGGAGAGAATGTCTATACCCCGGTAGTTTTAATGTTGGTATCTTAATGTATATTGCCTCGATAAATCAAGGGCACTGATTGCGTCCCACCCTATTCACTCGGAGAGAGGGACCCCAATGCACAAGGGCTCGCGCTTACTGAAGAAGGCAGTGGAGGAGGAGAGTAACAAACGTGAAATTCGAGAGATAGAGTGAGAAATGTGATATCGCCATTGTGCAATGGCGTTCCAAGCCTTTCTTATGCTAAACTCCGTCTCGACCTCGATCAATCGCTATCGACTGCTACTGCTGCTTTTTTTTTCTACTGTATATCGACAGACATTAATCTACTGTCTGCATAATTTTATACTTATAGTATTTTATACACAGAGGACAATAAAAAAATATATGCATAAGAAAAATCGCCACGTTGTCTACAATTTTCCGGATATTCATAAAGACATTGTGACGCTATTTCGCTCAAGGCGTTCACGAAGAAACACAAAAAATGAAAATAAAAAAGAGCAAAAATAACCAAACAGAAGTTGAGCTAGCATCAGAGAAAAAGAGCGCGAGTATACGAGTTCAAGCTTTACCCGCTGGGTCCTCATGCCGTAAATCACAATTATTGCGAGCGTTTTTTCCCTTAAGAGTGTTTTTCAGGAGCAATCCATGAGGTTATAGTCGCCCTCTCCGCATTCTCTTTTACTCACTAGCAATACAGCTATACAACTATATGTACTTAAAGTGTATATAAAGATTGTATAGATCGTATTGCAGCGCGACGATACATAAGACATACACGATGTGGCGCACAAAGAAATAACATGGTATGTACATAGAGGATCAGGCATGAAGAAATAGAGGAAGACGAAACGAGATTGCGCGTGAGCTCTCAGGTATATCGCGTTGGCTTCTCTGGCGGCTCTCTCACTAGACATACACACACAAATACCATGGAATGTAGTCTCGTATTATATAGCCACTTGAGTGCGATATTCCACTAACGAGGGATGCGCTTGTAGTGTGATTAAACCACGCCGTATAACACAGTAAGGAGTCTGGATTACCGCGTGGTCGTAGGCATACCCGCAATATGGGAAATTAAGGAAATACCTCGATGCAATATTCTTGATGATAGCTCTACTAATATTTAATACGTAATCTCATCATTAATAGAATGTAAATGAAAAATGGAGGCATGAAAAAACCTCTCTAAAATGAAATTACGATTTTTCATTCAGTGAAAGTAATTCCATATGATGATGATTTCTGGTGAGCTGTCTTTCAACATTTATCATAACCAGCATGACAATAAATTTCTGTAATAAGATTTTCCCGGATCATGTTTTCGAATATATCCAATTGTGTATAAACGATATAAATAAATATACAATACAGCAACACAAAAAGTGGGGTCAATTGGACAAGGCCAAAGCCAACTTGACGCTTCCCCAGGTTGAGGTTTTAGTGAGCGATAGGAAAAACGGAGTGTAATGCAATAAACCAGCGGGTAAAGCGTTGTCGTCAAAGGAGGGGTTCACGTTTGTTTCCTCTCTGACTTTCCCTGGGTCCCTCATCTATAAATACACACACATTGCATATATATACACTTTGGGACCCTTTAGTTATATTCACATATACCAACTATGTGTCTATGCCTTCGTAATTTATTTAGTGAGTGAATGAGGCTGCCGTTAATTGCCATCCGCTAAGCTGCGAGAAAGTACACCGTCGGGGCCACCGTATGTATGTATATGTATATATATAGCTACATAAAGAAGAACGGACGAAAAGGGAATATAGTGGGGTGGCTCTCGTTGCGTTTTGGCCGATAGACGAAGCATTTTCATGGATACACGCGCTCAATTCCCATTCACTAACGGCATTTACCGACGCGGATATCTCTGTATATGTACGTATATATAGAAATGTTGGGAAAATGGGCAGAGAGGAGACTCTGAGGAACGATTTTCGTGTTTGGAATGGGCGGGAGTGGGAGAGAAAAGCCAATGGTAGAAGATTCATTTTCAGTAAAGGCGAGTTACGGTTATGCGTTTGCCAACTGGCTCTGTCCAAAGGGGACATTTACCCATCGGTTGGCGATGGTAGTGAGCTAAAGCCATGAGTATATCTTTCAGCATTGCTACGTACACAATTTAGAATATCAGGTGTAGTGAAATTCTTTCTATTTATATTATTCGGTTGATAGAGCTTGGACTTCATGTCCTGTTGATACAGTTCCATATACAGTTCCAAATTTTCTAATTATTCCTAATTCCTCTTGCTATTTATAGACCTTGACCACAAATTGAATGAAATATTGGATGAATACTCGACTAAATTCTTGGAAAGCTAACTCCGAGGACTAATTAAATTTTTTTTTTTTGCAAGATATATGTAGAATGTGTAAGAGAGTGTGAGAAAAGGAAATCCCTAGCTGGTTGAGTCTTGCGCTAATGCTGAACACGAGAACAACATTAGTAGTAACTTATGGTTGTGGCCTGTGAAACTCGCGCGCACTGTTGAGGTAAGGCGAAGAGGTGAAAGCGCCGCGCAACTGAAAGAGAAGTCATGGTTAGGTGAGTAAGAGTTGATGGGGGCTTGGTTGGTGGTGTGGCTACGCCACCAGAGACTCCACGGTACATATATGTGAGTGAACATATCTATAGCCAAGAAGCAATGCAAGAGGATTCGCTTGCAAAAGTGGATTGGGCACCGTGGCTCGTTCTCCTCCAACTTATACTTGGTGACGACACACCGAGTGTTATACTCTCGCTGGAGTTGCCGTCGGAGTTGCCCTCTTCCGCGAGTTTTCGTCTCGTTCAATTCACCAGTTATACACATATATATCAACGAATATATAGAAAGCAAAGCGAACTTCGTGGGGTTCAGTTTATCCAGCAAATGAGTGTGGTAGGGAGGGAACGAATGTGGGAGAGCAGCAAAATTCTTGGAGGGTTGCTTAACCGCGAGCGAATGTTATAGATATGAGCAGTCTAGGTAACAACCATCAGTTTCCTGAGAGTTAATATACATAGGCGTAACGAAACTTCCATCGTGCAATGTTTGAAGGAAGCTACTATGAGTTCCGCCGCTGGCGACTCGACAAAATTGACGGTTTAATTAGGAGGGGAATATTGTGATAAGGTTATACTACAGAGAATGTCGACGTAAAGAGTTGCTTGGGGTGGTGTTCACGAATGAAATGGCTCATGGCAAAATTCTGTATTTCTGCCCTCAAATTCTCTCATAGTGCAACATTTAAATCAATAATAACATAATTATAAATTTGTTAGGAATATTGAAATTATTTATGGAAGAATTCTGCATCAGTTTCATTCATGGTTTACAATTGTCCTGAATTTCTGCTTATGATCGTAATAATCATAATATTGCGGGGCGATGATGGTTTACGGAAGTCGTCTAGTCGCCCTCCATGATCATCCTGAGAATATCGCCCGAGAATTTCCACTTTCCTATACCCAACAACGTCATGGTAGTTATAGAAGTGAATGGTGAACGGAGACGATTCGTCAAGCGGAAACCGGAAATGTGCACCGGAACCTTCAACAATCCCTCGATGAAACTATTGGTCATCTGCGACGCAATACCGGAAACGTCGCATCTAATAATTCATTTGTACTCTATATAGATATATTTAAACTCGACATCTCTACAAATTCCATTCGCCCATTCCAGTTTCCGCTTGGATTCAATTTTGTTTGTTCTCTAAATCTTTCACTCTTTCCTTTTTTTTCTATTTTACAACTGAGCGAAATATGTAGTGTTGATTGCGATACTGCTCGATTGTAATAGTTGAATAGCCAATGAAATTCGCGACAGCTCTGTAACGATAGTTGAGCAATAAAGCTTTTCTAACAATGCAATTCGATAACACGCGATAATATCGATATCGCTAATCCAAAAATACTCATTAAGGTTTTAATTCTCTACCTGCAGCAACAGTTTCAATCATTCTCAGGACGAATCATTTTCATTTTTACATTCCATTTAATCAATTGTAGACATTAATGACGAAGAGAAAACAATGAGTTCACGAAAATAAGTAAAATTGAATACACAATGACTGCTATTTAGTATAAATTCACTTCCTCTTTCCATCTTTCTATTATCATATCAACATCGCAAAACTACCATCGAGGAAATGTGTATGAGCACGCAAGAGTGAAAAGGAAGACATTTCACTGACCATTTTCGTAAAGGATGATGAAGTGAATACACACAAAGTATCATATCCCCTCGTGATTCGCCAATGTCTCTTTCGCTTTTCATATACATTTCTCGCTTTCGTTGCGTTTTTTTTTCTCACCACTTTCCTGTACTTGTCCATGTGCACACACATCAGTGTATATATATCCTTTCATGTTGGCTCTTTTCTTCTCGCGTTTTCTCTCTCCTTCTCACAACCCTCGCTGATATATAGCCCCTTGGAGGTCGATGACTTCCGCTATTTTTCTTCCGCTGTCTCCAGCAAGCAACTTCCCTTTCCCAGGCTCGCCAGCAGAGCCAACGTTTCGTCCTTATATTTTATACCTCTTTCTTTTCCCCACCACGTACTTTTTTTTCTACGATATTCCGTTCTTTTCTTTTCTTTAGGCCGCAACGATTGGTCGACATGGAACGCGCGGTTTACGTTCACAGATATATAGAGAATCATCGATCGAGACGTTGACGACCTGGATACCTTACCCTAGAATCGCAATGTTGACCATCGACTTAGTTACTACGTGGAAAAATTGTTTAGACCTTGTATGGAAAAGCAGAAGGAGTTCGTCACTTGGTTGGTGATGCCACATCGAGCAGATATAATTTTTACAGGAATTTTTTATGTGAAATTCACTCATTTAATAAAGTTATCCACCTTGGCCAAAATTATTGCTTCAGGAATATCCTCCATTCAATTGAAAATCATAACTCTATCATCACTGTCAACACATGGAGGAATTGTTGAACATGTTTGTTCACTATAAATCGTCATTAATTTCAATTATTTCCGGTATTGAGTTTAAGTGAGTGGGATAACCCCCTCGTCTCCCTCATTTGTCTCTACCTTTAACCAATATCCCATACGTCTATACATATATATATACATGATTCTTCAAAATCATTTGTAACAAATAAATAAATGTCTACACGTAGACGTATAAAAAATTGTTGAATTTATGGATGATGCACTTTCGATGGTTGGAAATTAATTTTGTGAGACGAGTCTCGCGTCGATCCGAATATTTTAACCCAGTTCTTCAACCACCATTTTTCTATATGCATAAGTAATCTTTTATTTTTATGCATTTTTATTCATTTTTATTTTAATCAATTGTCACATAAATACATCTTGAACAGACGGATATCGAATGGTCAGTATATATTGGTACAAATAAACGTACGAGAAAATAAGAGAGAGAGAGAGAAATATTCACTAAAATCCATCAGTGAGGCGTACACGAATAAAACAAAGTGGAGATGACGAAGGCCACGAGTTCCCTTTAGTTGACGCGATAAATAATTAATGATTGAGAGGGACGGACGGACAGTCCATAAACCACTTAATATTTATAAGGTATGAACCATATATATATTTAATCTGAGGAGGGACGGCAGAACGAGCGGAGAAAGTGAATACTCCCCCTCTCAGTTTTATACGGCGC
Source organism: Meteorus sp. PSUC_FEM 10030008 (assembly GCA_018881525.1). Taxonomy (NCBI): domain Eukaryota; kingdom Metazoa; phylum Arthropoda; class Insecta; order Hymenoptera; family Braconidae; genus Meteorus; species Meteorus sp. PSUC_FEM 10030008. The sequence continues at coordinate 7,785 of JABMBR010005850.1, forward strand.
GCGCGTTTACATACTATTTAGATATTTTAATTAACTGATCGGCTATAAATTATGATAATTGAAAGGGAGGGGGTGGAAGAGCGCGTCGAGAATTGTGTTTTGCATCGACAGAGAAATGAATACTCGTCATCTGTCTCCGAGCGATTGGTTGATATGATGGACGCAGATGATGAGAAAAAGCAATGGAGAATCAGCAGCGGAGAAAAATAAATTCGAAATGCGAATATCATAATTAAAAAAAAATCAAGAATTGACAATATGACTTAAAGCAATTCCCGATCCGATGATTGATGGACACGACTTTGTCCTCGACTTCACGATATCGTCATTGTCCAAGTGCGCTTGTCTGCAGTAATACGAGGAAATTCCCTTAAGCGTCACAAATTCAGTTGATTCGTTTACAGATAACGTTTTGCAATTTCTTCATGATGACTACGTATGTATATATGTACATATCTATAAATGTTTACGAATGTACGTAGATATAGCTGGAGAAACTATAGACGAAGGAGCTGAAAAGCCACGGTCATCTCAGTAAGAGATGAGATAGTACAAGCCATTATGCGGTGCGCGGGTTTTAAGATAAGATAAAGATGTCCGCACCCTCACTCTCATATTGCCAGACTCACTTTGGTCCACTCTCTCACCCACTCTTTGCTCATGATGATGGAGAAAAGCCAAAGATACACCGGACACGATCTGCAGCATGAAAAATCTGGCTGCCGGAGATTTGAAGGGAATAGAAGAGGTACAAGAGTGAAAGGCAGGGCGACATGACAACATTGGCAAGACTGTATATGTATATATACACATTTATATTATATGGGGTGGTCAATGTCCACTGTGGGCTCTCGAGAAACTCGCTCTTATCTTTTCATAGCGATCGTGACCGTCCGAGACTCCATTTCCGCGGCCAAGGAACCCTGCCCACCAATTTATATACTCCCTAACGAGATGAGCATGCCGCTCGTTTACATATACGATATCGAATGGACATGAGAGGAAAGTGTGTGAGAGAGTACGAATGACAGAAATGATGGTGCGAAAAATCGATACTGTCTGTTTGCAACATAACATAACCCCTCGAGGTATATTCCAATGTCAATGGAAGCGATAAGTCCATGTTTGTGGAATAAAGTATATGTCTAACGTGAGATATAATATTTTTTTTTTCACGTTCATTTTTTTTTTGTTGATGGGGAGTGTGAGACGTGTGGGGCGGTACGGTAATAGAGGGTATATAAACACGTGAAGGCGACGGTAATAGGACGGGACGCAATTTCCTGGGTAAGCCCAGGTTGAGACTGCCGATTCTCTCTTCGGTCTCACTCACGTCTACTCCCTCGTTCTCTTCTATGTATGCTTTTCCTTTTCTTTCTTTTTCTTTTTTTTTACTCATGCCTCACCACTCCTCAGCGCGTGTTCTCTCGCGTCGGGGGCAAATAATAACGTTTCTATAAGTCGGTCGTTTGTATTCGACTACTGGCGTTGGGGCGCCCCATTTCAATTAACGTATGATCTATGCCGTACAAGGGCCCAAGTGGCAGGCACCTTTCAAATGCGCCCGTCGGGCGCTATAATGCGCATGGGATCGGCACTCTAAGTAACTCTACATCACTGCTACGTGACGAGAGTATGTCGTGAGCAATATTCTACGCGACGAATCACGAGACAATGTCGCTTCTAACATAATATCCATCGACAATAGACGTTCGACCATAACGCAGTGTTATAAAAGGAATAAGTGGAAAGAAATTAGGTTGTCATGAGATGAAGGTTTCGTACAAGCTATCTCTACACAATTGATCCTGTGAAGGATCTTAGATCTCTTTCATTCTTTTTTAGGATATTTTTGATGACGTTGTGTGTGACAAAGTTCGAGGAGAAATTTATTTGAAACAAAATCAAGAAAATAATGATTGGAACAAATATGTCGAACTTCTGTTCACATGATGATAAATTTTTATTCCTAGTTATTGATTTTCAGTGAATCATAGTGGAATTTATGTCTGGTCATGGTGTACAACATTTTCCTCACACTCCCCGTTCTCGTGGATCTCACAATGATATCAGTTTATTTTTCCTTAATAAAATTTTCACGAAGCGAAAGTATATACTGAAAACTCTAGGGAGAACAATTCGAAAAGACTCTCTTGGGGTATCTCCACATACCCCGAACACGAAAAAGAGTTCTTCACCTGATATATAGATGCCCTTGCTCACCCAAACTGACCACCAACATCAAACATCGCTGTCATCGTCACTGGAGCATTTCGTCCCTTATTTCACTCCTGCGCAATTTCACCAAATTTCTGACCCTGGCACATCTATTTTATTTAGCTCTGAGATATCAGGGATGTTAAACTTGTCTCGGTAACAGGAACCAAAAAGGATCATGAAAAAGTGTGAGCGAGAAAGAGACGATGAATAGAGGTTTGTGTCCGGTGGCTCTACGCTGATATCCCATCAACGTATAGCCAAGGGCTGTTATACACTGTTATATATAAGTTACATACGAAAAAGGATCCAGTGGGAAAAGGAGGAGAAAACGGTGAAGGTTATATCAGTATAAAGTAGAGAGGAAAGTCGTCTTTAAGTTATAAGAGTATTGGTAAGAAGAATAAAAGTGTGTGTGCGCGCGCGCGTGTGTGTGTGTGTGTGTGTGTGTGTGTGTGTGTGTGTGTGTGTGTATGTGTGGCAATGGGAGGCAAAGAGGGATATAAAAGAAGTAGAGGAGGGTTGAGAGTGTCTGGACCCATCCGAGATGGACACAGAGAATCGCCATTACAAATTGACAAGCTTGATTGATGGTCTCCGCGCGAAGAGACAGAGAAAAAAAATGGAAAGAGAGAAAAGGGATCTTTTTATATAGCTAAATATATAAATGTAATAGTGGAGAAAAGGGAGCAGAGAGTCAAGTGGGACGGAGTGGATACGCGTAAGTGATATAGAGAAAGAAAAAAAAGTGAATGAGAAACTGCGAGAGAGTTGCTGGTCAACGGTAGATAGTTTGGGCATTGGACCTCGACAACGAAAGACATCTCATATTCCCCTCTTTCTCTGTGCATTGGAAATTTCGTCCCCATTGAGAAAGAAGATCAGGGTATGCGTTATCAAAGCCAAAACCTCTCAGCGAATGCGTGACGAATGGTCACGCGCGTCTCTGGATTCGTTTTGGGGGGTGCGTTATATTATCCACGGTGAATGTTAATGCTGGAATAGTCAATGAGACTTGATATTGGACCAGTAAGTGCCGAGAATATTCAGTGTTGGATGATACTTGGTTTATACTTGACGTTTTGTTGCGAACAATTCCGACTCTTTGACCCTCAACAAATATTTCAGCTCGAAACAAATTTTTTTGTGATGCAATTGCACAATACATTTCATCGACATTACATATGACGATGTACATTCTATCCACGAACGTATTTTGTGTCGGAACACTGGACGAAAGAGAGGTGGATACATCCCATGGAAAAAAAAGTCCAGGAAAAAAGTCCCAGCTGAAAATATTTGTGATTGGACTGGGTTTGTATAACAATTTTTGTTCTCAGTTCTGCCTTTTTATTCTTTACACTTTCATTCCGTTGTTGGTATGAGTCAATGAGAATAAAAAGAATTTTTATGAGTTGGAGTTTTAAATGCCACTGATGAGTAATGAGAGAAGCTCGTAAATGACAATCAGACTTCCATGAAGTCAAAGTTAATACACAATGAAGCATTTTGATGGGAGTATATAGAAGAAACATAATAACAACACAAATGCGGTCGCGCGCCCATCACATGATCTACGACTATACATGTCCTCCGCGTCATGACCTTTTATGCTACCGCACACTCACACATGAATATACTGACATACAGATGCAATAACGTGTGGGATAGTAAGTAAAATCTCGTGGCAATTATGACGTTCCGTTATGTGGCAGATGGTGAGAGATGTTGGCCGCGGTCAGTAGTTGTATTAGTATATTAATGATATTAGTAAAGTAGTGGTACAGTGCGGGAACGTTTGCCAACATAAAATAAGAATGTTTCAACCCGATGTCTCGTAAAGTCAAATTGTACACAAGAAGATGATGGGTGAATGAGCGATGTTTATTGAGATTATTGTATTTGACCTCAGTAATTCATTACATTTTTAGTGCTTCGACAAAATCACATGTGCTGCGATGGAGTGGTGAATGAGAATGAAGAGACGACACGAAATGAAGTTGGATAAAAATTTTCGGGACAGTGGGATCAAGAATCTTCGATAGAAATAAAAAATAATTCTTCGCTATCATGAACTTTTATTGGTCACCAAAGATTTTTGAGTCTATTTTGATTGCGAAATTTAAATCCAAATGCAACGTGATCATATCTGACGGGAAATGCGGATGAATTTATAAATCGAATTGATAATTACGAACTGAGACGATTAGATTTTTATTTCACTGTGGGGAGACAGGTTTTCATATTGGATGAGAGTGACATGAGTATAGAAAAACCAAAAGAAATTGCGAATGAAGTACATTCTACAGCATTATATACATATACATAAGCAGGTTATCGCAGCATCATCGCGAAATGCACCGTATGGTCACAGCGAGAGCTTTACGGTACTTCGGGGTGCTGTTACGCTTTTACTACGTCGTTCTGGAAATGCGCGGAGGGCGATTTGAACGGGTGCGGAAGCCGTCTTCTATGTATAAACTCAACCAATGTGTATACATATATACTATACATGCATATCCTGAGAGCGACAAGAGACAAAGATACAGGATAAATGGAAAGAGTAGAACAACCACTCTCTCAGTGGAGCAACAGAAGTTTCACATTTCCGTTGTCAATAAAATTAGTTCAGGCATCATCAACGACCATTTTAAGACTCAACGATTATTTCCTCAGTACTTCAAAGAGAAAACATTGTGAGAATTCACCATGAAACGTATTAAAATAAATTGTTATATCACTATGAATATTATTCTACCAAAGTATTTATGAACTATTTTATGTGAAAGTTTTATGATGTACGACCATTTTGATTTTTCTTACGAACAAACCGCACAACCGTCCAATAACTTTATAAACTTTCTGATTTAATGTGGCGTACGTGTGTTTTCTGAGCAAAATAGAATTCAATTGAATTTTCCGAATTCGATTTAGCCACTTTGAGTAGAATGAAATTTCAAATTTTATCTCAATGATAAATCCATATAAAAATTAGAGTCTTGTTCGAAAATGTCGTGAATTATCAGTGATTTATGGGATATCAATCTAAGAAATCAGACGTGTTGGTAACATTGTCGTGAATAATATTTTTCTAGAATATATTCCAATGCGTTTCATTCGCGCATTACTGTTTCGCATACATAAACATTCTCTGCGCACGCATATGGTGAACTGTCAAGTGGAATATGGAACTTCGGGAGTATATGGAGAATAATCAACCGGTCGAGTACGAAGGAGACGAAAAAGAGGTGAGTGGTGAATGGTATCTCGTAAAACGATACACTGTCGGTTTGAAGTTTATAGTTGAGCTACTGGTCTGTTTTCGTGTGTGTCCATGTGTTTATGCGACTGAAAATTTTTAGGGGAACGGAAATTTCGAAGGGATTGAAACTTTTATGTGTTCATATTGGGTGACAACAAAAACAAATTAACTCCACGATGACCTATAGCAATAAATCTCCAATAAATTGCTCTAAAATTCAATCAATCCATTGTAATCATTTATTTTCTGTCAATTTAAACTTCATTGAATTATAAATATATCATAAGTAATAAGGAATGTAATTGTGACAGTAACGACAATTTCATTGGGTGGAATTATTACTTTCAAGCCGCGGTCAATTCATGTAATGAAAGTGTGATTGATGACGCATATATACACGAGTCAGAACATCATTAGCTGAATGCACAACTCGCACTTGCGTCGCGTTGTTGGATAGATGTCACAGCGAATGTTGGCTTTAAACACATTATGCACTAATGCAATAATCTCACGAGAGGAGAGATATAGTGAGGAAATATACACGAGTTTCGTCGTGTACGACATATATACTGTAGGAAATACGAGACAAATACACACTCACAGGTATATGTGGAATATGTAAAGTAATGGTAATGCTGTCTCACACGAGAATGTGTCTGAATGCATTGACTGATATGATACAATGCATTATGTCGAGGGAAGATTATTCCTATTAAGAAATAAATGGAGATCTTCACACTAACAAGTAAGAATAAATTGATTTTCATTTATTAATTTTCGAGGATGAAGGGAGGAATTTAATGTTTCGTTATTTCATTGAGAAATGGGAAAGTAAATGTCTCTGTATGAAGAACACATGGAAAATATAAAACTTTGATTCAACAGATTATTTATGGACCTCCAGTACAATGAAATGGTTTATGTGTTTCATATGTCTATTATATATCGTTGTGTTATGAGATATTCATAAAGTTTGTGGTGAAAGATCGATTGGTGTGGTGTCGACAGCATAGGTGTGTATGATATTGTGAGTATGTGAGGGACTCGTGGCGATTTCACCGTTTCAAAAATACATTTATCCCTCTTCTGTGGAGAACAAAATCCGCCCTGGGGCCTAATGTATCAGCTATTAGTGTGTAATGGACTGGTCGGAAGGGCGGTGAAAAAACCCCCGGTCTCACAGGAATTCTGTATGTGTCGATGGTTGAAAAAGAAAAATGAAACAGCGTAAAAAAAAAATAATGAAACATGATGGAACTTTACGCGAAGTGTTGAAACGAGGACTTTTACAATTTTTTATTTCGTCGTCATATCAATGAGTGAAAATAAACTAGAGTGATAAGAGTAGTGAGAGTCGTGAATGGGAATAAACGCGATCAGGATAGACTTGAGTATAATAATCCCAATGGGACACGAAATTCTACTTAGCTACAGATGGACAATGTGGCATTGTATCACTGCTCGTTTCGCTTTTCTTCTGCTTGATGACAATCCTTATACAGGGGTGATTTGATCTCATGAAAACAAGAATTGTTGCTTATTGATAATAATCAAACACAAATTTTTGAAATGAAGGGCTGATGTATTACATGAATTCAAAAAATGCCATTCCTCAAAACAGATTGAGAAAAATTTGATGGTGGATGTACAAAATAAACTCCTAACACTACTTTATCGTTTTCACATCACAACTTCGCAATTTAGTGGGAAAAATATTGAAATGTGGACTGTAACTACGAGGAAACTGATGTCCTTTGCAAGGTCCAATATATCCACCTCTGCGGGGCAAACAAGTCGTAACTCGGTGAGTGTTTATGAGGGGACGAGTCATAAAAGTACGCGAATTGCCTCGTGTTTCGGCCGTTGAGTTGGACAACCCTCGACCACGTACCAGCTCCGTATTTTTTCTAAGAGTAATTTTTTTTCTCGTGTTGTCTCCCAAACGAAGAACACAATATGTGGGAGAATGGAAGTGAGAGCATGAGGGTTATATGTAATAAAAGAGTGAAAGGTAAAGAAAACAGTCTATACGAGGGTAAGTCTTGGCGAGAAAGAGAAGGGAAAAATGAAAGAATGGGAGGCAGCGCGTGTTGCCGGATCGTAAAACTCGGTCTGATCACCGCTACCAATTATCCCACCGTTATCCAAGCGTTATCCGGAACGTTATCCACCATTTTCTCTCTCTCGCTCACTCTCGTTTTCTTTTCTATACCCATCTGTACGCCTATACAGCTTCAGTACCAAAGAGCAGACGACACCCTCTTAAACTGAAGATCCGTACACCCTTTGGTTTCATTCTCACCTCTCTTTTACTGCAAACGAAGTGATTTTTTCCTCGTAAACGCCACAATGGTTCCACCAACCGAACGGATAACTGCGACGTAATATATAACTCATTTCGTTTAGGGAAAAAAAAGTCCTATACTTAATAATTTCATGATTGGAATAAAGAAAGGATCCATAGCAGACAATCGAATAAGACAAGACTTTCCTAGATATTATTTTTAACTTTTTCTTGTTACATCAATGTGTTAGACAATTAAATTCACTATGAACTTGTATAACCTCTATTTGTCATGCAATAAAAATATGAATGATTGAATAGATACTAAGAAATTTCCTCTTCTATTACAGTTCCCGATCGACAAAAGTAATAATTGACTATCTACTACTTACATCATTTATTTGATACGATCACACTTATTATTAGTTACTTACAAATCAAAGAAATCATGACAACAATATAACCTACATGAAACCTGAATTCGGGTAATAATTGTTGGTATAATAATAGTTGGGAGTGTACTCCATTGAGTAATTGTGAGTGTGATGAATGTCGTGTGTGTAATTTTCTATCTGCTGAACAGGGCTCGACTTACCGGCTCTGTTACTCTGGTCAATCATCGGTTGAACAATTCTACGTCTCGCGTTGATAAACCTGGAATGATAAAGAAATAAAAACATTATTAAACATTCATACAGTTCGAGTTTATACTACTGACAGAAAATGAATCCAACAGACATGACAGGATGACTATTTTCTCCCGAATCTTTCTCGAATGTCTACATCATTTTCTACCATATATGTTAAAGTACTCCAGTATAGGGAGGGCAAAAAAAAATTCCTGTATGGACAATGTCGATAGCGGCGCGTCATTAGCTCGAATAAAGTAGAAAGCGCTTTTATCTTTTTCCCTTTCTTTTCCTGATGTCTCTCCGGTATGGGCGAGCGCTTATCGAACAATAGAATCATGGTTTGTTTTGCGGTGTAAGACCGCAAAGGGGGTGAGTTCTGGTTCCAGTATGGCTCGAAGGGTGAGAGTGAAAGAGAGAAAGTATGAGACGGACGTTGAAGCAAGCGGAACCAAGAGATAACGCTTCGAAAGAAAGCGAAAAGGAAATAAGAAAAGTGTATGAAGGAAAGAGAGACTGGAAGTGAAAAAGGAAAAGGATATCGTGGTTGGGTGAGGTGTATGTCAGGCAACGTCAGCGTCGCGGCGCCCTAATGGGCGCAGACGCCGGAAGTGATTGGGTTTCTACTCGACTGAGTCGAGTATATCTCAACCACCACTACCACCATCACCACCCTCTCAACCCAACAATCTTCGACCCGTTTCTTAGGCGATAGCGTGGCGGACACCCAGGAGGGTGGCTGTGCAATGTATATAGTGTTGAAGGAGCACAAGTTCATGTTATATGCACTGATGTGCGGGGTGTTTGTATAAAAGCACACAATACGAAGCGAGACCCTTGTTTTGCCGCACATCTTTCTTGCTTAGACTCACGCCTGGTCGACTCCCGGTGGAGAGTCTTATGAATAATAATTATTAAACTCTCCTCTCCGGTGCTCTTGTGGTGCAGACGTAGTCTATATACTGACAAAGCCTCCACTATTCGCACCAACGATAACGGGGGTGAGAACAGTATAAAAGTATATATGAGTCGTCGGTGGTGAATATTGTGTAACGGCGTGGTAAGAAACTTCGAAAAGGATTAGCGTCGATGGATTTAGCGAGTGCGGTCGTGAAAATATTTCCCCCAATTCCTTCAACCGCGAAAGACATAATTTTCATTCTCCACACAATTGTTCATTTTCAATGGTGATTGTATGTCTGTGTGTTTAATAGAATTGGTCGAGTGTTCATTTCCATGATGTAGAGTTTCAACATCAACGAATGTTCGTTATAAAAATTATCAGATACGAATGATAATGAAATTTATGGAATGAGTAATACGTAAGAGGACTTATAGAGAAACAAATACTCAACAGGTTTATTTCATGAATAAGACCTTTTTTTTATTGAATATCAAAACCGCGATGAATTTTCCCATTGAGCATTATTTCATCAATAGATAAAATGACATAAATATTTTTGGCAAAGTCCGAGCACTTCTTGTGCAAATATGGCCGTAAAAGAATGGATGAGTGGATATTCTTGGTAGTTTGCGCGCGCGCACCTTCGTTCACGTAACACGAGGTCCCTTTTGCAGCCTCGGGTGTTCCCAAGCGTTGTATGTTTCCCCTTTGGCGGCGTAGGCGGCACGTCACATCCAGCTGACTCCCCCCTTTTCCTCCCACCGTGGTTCCCTTCTCACCGTGGCATCAACTACCCCGTAGCTGAAATATCGCCCGAACAATGGCGCGCTACCATCAGCACTGTACGCGCTGCCCACCCTCCGCATTCCTCCATATATAGACGTAGAGCCCTTGCCACTGAATCTCACTCTCTCCCATTCTCTCTGACTCTCTCCTCCGTTTCATATTCTCTCGTCAGTGTTGCGAGAGGGATGCGAAGTTACAGAGAATGGACAGAGGAAATTCAACAGTGAGAGACACAAGAGCAACTCAAACTGGCCATAGCGTTATAGTTATTACTGTAAAGCTCACCCTTTGTACTATGCATAACTATATTTCTATCCACCTCTCTCTCTCTCTTCTCATATGTATATGCGAATGGACCAACGAAAAATGTGCAGAAAAAATATTGTTGCCTCGTTGGAAAACTTAACCTGACGACACGATAAAATTTTACAGTTGGATTAACTCGACAGTTTTTCTTTTCTTCTATTCTCGACCTTCATTTTTTTTCTCTCACAATTTTTTGCTCGCTGTTATAATGTGTTCATTACTGAGTTTCATTAATTGTCAAAATTAACTGTAATTATAATTTCTGATTTTTACTTCAGTCGAAAAAGGGATAAATCACTGTAAAAAAATCAAAGTTAAAAGAAAAGTGTGTCGATTCGTGATGAAATATTTAAGAAGAACATAAAATCACATTGATATTTTGAGACATGCCCAACCCTTATTTTTCAATCAATACAGTATCGCACAATGACTTGACACTCTATAAATTATTTCATTACTGTTCTACTGTGGTGCTGTACATAAACTTTTCTGTACGTATGAATGCAACATTGGCAAGGGTGACTGGAACAGCAAGCAAGAAAAATACATCAGTCTATAGAAATTTGCAGTCTCATCTAGACTCGTCGAGTCAGGGAACAGAAAAAAATTGTGATATGAGAATGAATGAAAGAGTGAGTGAGTGAAAGTGGGATTTAATGATTGTATGGATCATTGACTTGCTCAGGGCCAACTATCGCGGCTGACGTGGAGCACACGCTCTACCCTTGAAGCATTTTATTTCATTTTTTATGAGCTGTCAAATGTTCCCTATATGTATATAAATACATGTTCATACCTATATTCACAAGAGAAGTGGAGTAAATGGGGACGCGAACCGTAACGAATTCCACTGCTTCTTATACCTCATGCATGAATGCGCAAATTTGCATGCAAGAATGTTGAGATGAGAAAACATAGATAGAACCAAGTAAAAAAATTATTGGAGCTTCAATACTGTAAGTGATATACACTTGATTGAGGATATCACATTCATCTGTATCGCATAGAATATCTTTTAATTATTTCTTGGAAAATTTATGGACTTCGTTAAATTTTATCATAGAAAATAAATTATAAATGGTGACATACAGAAATCATCGAATAAATTGAAATCATTCCCATTAACAACAATTTCAACAGCACTATTAAGTTATATGTTTGAAATCTGAATAAATTCTCTATCGCAGCATAGAAATCTACTCTGGCGTGTCTGCTACAATCTAGAATGTTACTACTTAATTGTCATAATTTACAGATGGTCTTTACTCTCAACACTCCATAGAACGTATCCTATGCCGCTCTATATCTTTCCACATATCAAAGACATTAATCTCCGTTTTGATTACGATGTAGAATTACACGTGGTGAACATGTCCGTCGAACAATCGCAAATAACTTTTCGCAAAGTACGAGTGAGAGCGAATGAGAGAGTGAAACAGTGAGAATGAGCGTGAGCATAGAGGGCGTGAATGTATAACGATGATTACTGTCGCTTGGCAGAGAGAACATTTACTCGATGTGTATAGTGTGTGCGGTAGATAGAATAAGGGTGTGAGAGCGCTCGTAATTATTGGGAAGCTTCCATTAGTTAACTGCAGTCGATATGCTTGCACTCCATACCATTCTCTCACATCAAAACATCATTATACTGTATGGACATGAGAGAGCAAGATAAACTATAACATGTTGGGGAGTAATCAATTCTACCGCAGGTTCATATTTATGCAAAGGGTTATGTGATGAGTTATAAATTGGGAATGATCGCATTGTTATGACAGGCGTTCGCAAACAGAAAAATGGAATAAAGTCCATTTAGAAATCAAAAAAAAAGAAGTTCAATTTGGTTAGAAATATTTTGGCGAGATATTTATTTATTGGTGGAGTATATAGTAAGGTAATGATTTGTTGTTGTTTTTTTTATGTATAAAGGACGTGTGGGTTATATGGATGCATTCAGTGTGGTTTGTGTCACTGATAGCGATTGGTAGGACGAATGCACATAGTCGTGGCACTCTGCATTTAATCTATAGCCGTATGTGGCATTGGTCTCGTACAAACACACTCTCGCGTTTTTCCCGTGAAAATTTCGCGGTGCAATTTATATAATTGTTTTGCACAGTGGTCGACGGTAAATTCACTGGTTGGACGATGGTTCGCTGCAGACATGAACGTACAAGAGCAAAATATAAATTCCAATATATTTCGCTTTTTTTTTGTTTCACGATATTTTATAAAAAAAAATGGAGGTGGAAAAATGAGACGAGAGTTTGACTCGAATAAAAATAGAGCAAATAAAAAATCCACGTGACATTATTGTTCAGAGCCGTCATTCTATATTCAACTCACAAACGATGTCCTTCAGCAGTATTAAAACGAGCAAATAGCAAGAAAAGAATGAACATTGCATATTAAATTTGGCTGTGGATATACATAGAAATATTATTCAATTGTTCGCTAAATCGACACAAAAGTTTCTCCATCTGACGAAAAAACTAAAACATCCATACACATATAGGCAAATGCACGTTGAGCCTCCATATCGTTGATTATAACGCGTCGCAATTAAGGGCAACACGTGCATAACCAGAGGCCGGCACATGCCGCGGTGATGAATGAGCTCCAGGAAAATTATGATTGGTTGGACGCAGCCAATGTGCAACTATATTCATACATACACACATATATATATATATATATATATTCAACATAGTATATATACCCGAGGCTGAAAAGGCGAACGCCGGTTGCAAAGGGACAACGTCGGGTGCGCATGAAGGGTTGGGCTACTCTGTGCGAATCGCAATGTAGACACTGTGCTACTAACTCTACACTCTCACGTCGCTTATACACAGGATATAGAGAATTTGGATGAGAAGCGTGTCGCGCAGGCTGCGCTACTATTAGGCGCCAACTAATTTCGCTAGTTTCGCCCGCGCCATGACGACATAATAGACGTTTCCATATAATCTCTCTGTCGCACTCGCGACTCGCTTTCGCACTTGCTCGAGTTTCTCAAGCAAGTTATTGAGTCGGCAGCTGTCGCAATGGCAGTGGTGGTAGTATAACAGTAGAAGCGGCAGCAGCAGTCGATTGTCACCGGCCACCACTTCGTCGACTGCCCTTTAGGTCAGACTCATCGTCATGTTGCCGCTCACCCTCATATACCTGCGACCCTTCTCTCTCATCGCCCGACTCTTCTCGACCAGGCGTCAGCTTGTAGCAGTCTCTTAAACTTCATCACAATGTAGCAGCCAACTATATCTATACATATATCCATATGTACGCGACTGAAAGTGTGTACCAACTGCTGACGCCCGTTATAAAGTGTCGAGGCCCCTCTTAGACACTTTTCTCCTCTGTATTAACGCCTCATGATACATTGCCACACCATTCTGTCGTTGCTTCCCCTCTATCACTTCAAGCACACATTATAGAGAGAAATATAATATATAGAAGGTGAAATGATGGTGAGAGTCGAGAGGGATTTTAGGAAGTGTCTAACACGTATACAGACACGTTAGTGAGATTGTTGTTTTGACTATCTCTCCAACGACCAATGGCCCATTCAAGACGTTACCAAAGCCCTCCAGGAATAGTTTTGTTCCCCAATGACGATGATACACATCACCGAACGTCATATATATTTACTGGACATGGACGGGAAGTGTTAGATTGCGCGTACTACTAAAAGAAAGAGTATGGAAGACGCAGAGTGAAGAAGAAAGTGGAAGAGAGAATGAGAATCCTATATATAACTGTGTTATTTACATTCAAGAAAGAGAGTATACGCACTTCGAGTCAGATAACGGTCCTTTAGATTGACCGTTTGTGACGCTAGATGGCCGTAAAGCGTCTCCGTTTACCATTTCTTTCTCGTGAAATCTTCACATGAGTATATCTATATCTCAGATACAAAATCACTCGCTCGCATGATGTTACACTGATCCCCATCTTCATGTTATCCTTTATTTTTATTTCGTGTTTTTCCTTTCATATATTTACCTCGGGTGTGATTTCTTATTTGTTTCTTTTACTTCTTTTCTTTTTATTTTTTCGATCTGGGTTGGAGAAAATACTTGGTGTGATGTAAAAAAAAAAATAATCGAGATTTTTATTTTCGCGTGAAATAGAAATATGTGATGGTTTATGAGACAAGTGGTAGTAGACCGGTGGAAGTTGTGCGCCCAGGTCGATCTTTTATATTCGTAGAGAGCAACTCGCGTGTTGCCTTGAAAATACTGTTCTTTTCCTCTCGGAGCAGCCGTGCGCGCGACCTCTCTCTGCATGCTACATTACTACACACACACATATATACGTGTGAGCTCGCGGCGTACGGAATTTGAATCCGCTCGTAATAAAATCTGAGCTTTATGCGACAACCGCACTGGGGTGTGCATATTATATAGATATAGGAGACGTGTACGATATTATATCTATATACCTGTGTAGCTGTGCGCAAGAAAAATATAGATATGGGCAGGAGGGAGGTACCTCCCTACTCGACAAGAGAAAGAGTGGAAAAAAAAGGGCACAGGGTAAAAAAGGAGAAGTGAGTGCAGACTGCGTTCCAAGCCAACCGCGATGTAAATAATGCTGCAAAATCGCTACCAGATTTTTTTCACTTTTTTAACATTTTTTTTCTCATTCTCTTCCATTTGACCCCTCTCGCTCTTCATATTCTCTCTTCGACTGGCAGTACTGCTGCGAGAGGCACTCGAGCAAAATGAAATGCGTGGAATATGAAAAATGCGAAGGACAAGAGTGCGCTATGAGGACGACAGGCAGAAGGACCACAAAGAGAATAATGAAAATTTTCTAAATTACATTTTTATTTGTCTCTCTCTTTTTACAGATTTTTATATTTATCTCATTGTCTTTTACCATTCTCTTTTCGTTTTTGTCAGTTTATTATTTTCATTCTAGTGTTTTAATTTTGTACCAGACGAACTTGAAACGATTTAACAAAGGATTAATGAGACTTTGCCTAATCAAAGGACTCTAATCGGACATTGGCACAACGCAGGAACCCGCTGTATAATTGCTCGAGTGGGTGAACCTAAAGCGTTGATAGCGAAGTCAAAGTAAATCGGATTACTCGGATATCATCGTCGTAATGTATGTATGTGGATGCGTGTACACGAGCTTTTTGATGCGAATATATAGAGAGTTTATACTCACATCTACATGCACTCACACAAATACATATATGCATACACGTATATTTGACGATGGACTGTACGAGAGGGGCTTCAATTCTCTGGCAATGGATGTAGAGAGACGAAGAAGAAAAACAGAGAGCAAACGCTCCGGGGAAAATAAGGGTGCGCGACCCAACGAGATAAAGGGTGCAGTGTGCGTGTGAGCGCGGGGGACGTGAGAGGGAGCGACATGTTTTTCTAGACAATTTGTTCGGCAACATTAATCACCGCCGGCCCACTGACTCTCCCGGAGGGGTTAGTGAGGACGAGGAATAGGATATGATGCGGGGTAAGGGATGAAAAGCCAGTGAACGTCGCCCAGACTCCTTCTTTCTTCATGTAATTCCGGTAGGAAAAAAAAGGATCATCTCTTTTTTTTCTATCTTCCTGTAATTCATTCAGCCCAACCATTCAATTCGTGGTCAATTTTTTCCTTGAAATTTCTCGGCTATCCAATCATTTTTTTATGTACTAAGATTGCCAGATAAAAAAAGAATTTCGTTCCATTTGACGATTACATTGGAAATGATGGTCAGAATTATATGAACAAGATTAAGAAGAAGGAGATTATTTACTGTGTTGATTATCTTTGCAACGAAAAATGCGTGAAAATGAAATCTGTCAACGCCATAACTGATTGATGTGAGAATATTGAGATTTTATTGCATGGAATTCAGCGATGCACACCAATCTAAACAACAATATTTCGATATGAATTATCACCTTGGAATAGAACACGCACACACATTATCGTTAAATATATTTATAGACACACACACAGGATTCATGCGAACAACAGCGCTACGACTGTTCATGTAAACTGTAAGGTAATACAATACTGTTGCGATGATTATCAGGAAAACTAATTTCATGAGTATGGTTTGCGCGTGTGTGTTGTCCCTCCGGCTTCTGCTCGATCACATTGTTCAGAACAGAGATCGAGACAACACACACACACACACACACACACACACACACAAACTCATACGTGTACACATGCACATTATGAACAAATGAGAGGAAGGAAATGGACGATAGAAGTTGAACGTGGTGAAGGAAGGAGTGAAGGAAAAAAAGGATCGTGAGGAAGAAAAAATGAGATGAGAATTAGAAGGGGAAAAAATGATTAGTCGCGGATCGGTTATGTCTTCCTCTTTTTCTCAGCGTGCTCGAGGATGCGAATCTCCTGGAGAAATAGTACAAATCCACCCACATCAAAAATAATTAATCATTTCTGCATCATATTCACATTCTCAGATTAAAACGTATCCCTCTATGCATTAAATAGTAAACTAAATGAATTATATCTCACATTTAATTTACTCAACGAATAAAATATGATGAACAATAAAACATTAGCAACCAACAAAAGTCACGTGTTTACATTTGCATTTATATCGTACATGTGGGAAATATCACGAACAATGACTGACAAAATTTCAAAGATTCCAATCAGAAAACTCCACCAACATCTCACCCATGTTCTGTTTCTCATGTATTTCCTTCTCTCACTTTCGTTCCCTCTCACACCCGTTGCCTCTCACTGAAGGGCTATTTGTAATTTTCATTATCTCGACATAAAGGGGCACATTTAAGCGCCACAGCACGTAGAGAGTTAATGGGGATGTGCGCGAGTCCGACATGGGACGTCCAATGGTGGAAGTCATTTCCGTATGGGGCGCACCAGGTGGATGGTTTTCATGTAATACAACTACATATAAACGTATATATACATATATATACATTCTAGAGGGCGAAGGAAAATGATATATATTTATTAACAAAGCCACGAGAGAAAAAGATTCATCCAATGGCTTTTGTTTGTTGATTCCATTCGTGCCTCCGTATGTATCGCTCTATATATAAAAATGTATATCTATATTCGACAACAATTTTCGGAAATCTGACGAAATTGGCTGGCAACGTTGGTCTCAATGTAAACCCACCCCTAACGTGGCCATTTATTGGCTGCTTTAGGGTCGTTTCTATGCGCGACACATTGTCGCTAAATAACGCGTGGAGCGTCCACTCATCTCTCCGTCTCTCTCATTCACTCTTACAGTAAAGTACACCATTTTCATATACACATCCACATAAATAAATGCTCGGGCTTTATTTTCTAACGCGACAATATGGCGACGATATGCAAGTAAAATCCTCCCGGGATCTCCAACCTATTACGAGACAAACTAACTCAAAATTGTTCGGTGGACTGTGGAACTACATTGAATACAGAGGGAAAAGCTGGAAAGAAAAAATTGCTTCAGGACATGACACGTTGATGTACAATTAAAAGTGCGTTAGTATGCTGCCTCATGTTTTATTCGTTATGGGGTCACACGGCACATTGGACACACACATAGCGACGTTATTTCTTCACTCTCTGGTGAAGTAATTTGCAACCTGTCGTAACACAGTCGCGCTTCGTCGCAAATATTATATTACATTGCGAGAGATGAGCTCAGATAGGAGATGAGCTGGGGTAGCAAAATCCAACATGAGAGAGAAAGACCAAGTGTATTCTCACACTTATATACAAATGTTTCATGCATGCATAGATACAAAAGCAAGTATAGGTCGGAAGGGTTGCGTCCCCTCCACTATTTAGAGGTGGGGTAATACCCATTCGAGTGTAATCGGGCTCGCAAAACTCCATCACACTTTGCTAATAGAGCCCGCGAGGGAACGGACGGATGGATGGGCCTCGGTGGCTTTATGGGCGGTACTATAACAGAGTTTTCAACTCTCTCTCACTCTCACTACTCTTGCGCTCATCCACTCTTCCACCACTCCCTCATTTCGTTTCACTTTTACTGTATAACGTTGTAGCACACATCGTATATAAGAGATCGCAATGGAAACCATGCATCAACATGCACTTCAATTACCAAAACGAGAATTGGTTAAATAACATTTTATAAATTTACCTTTCGGGTAATTTGTCTTCAGGAGTATATAAATACTTTATAAGTTTATATGTTTATGAATACGAATTTGTATAGATGTGTTTTATGTGAAGGCGTGCACTTTTAATTACTGTTCATGGCTGGCGCATGAAATAACCATTAGCCACGTTGCAAATTTATCTGCAATCGAGACGAGTTCGCTTCTGCTTCGATGTATTACGGTTTTTATCTGGTCAGAGTGGAGGAACTATCGCACGTGAACGTGTTGGTACGCGATGGGAGTGGAAGAAGGAGAGAATAAAAATAGAAGAGGTTGAAATGAGGAAGAATAAGTGGAAGTGAGACAGGCAGGTGGTGAGACGATTGCGATTATCAGTGAAGAGAAGCAAAGCGGAAACTGGTAGTGCGAGCTCACGAAACTACTTCATCATTCTTTGCGCAATGCGATCATTACTTTTTGTAATTTATGTATGTGTTTTGCACACAATAGCAATGACAACGCTTCCGATAATAGAATAATCTTGGGAGAACATTCGATAAACTGATCGGATAATTGGGAATTTGATCAATTATTAGATTTTGAGATAGTGAGGAAACGTTCGAATTTGACATAAATCCTATCGACAGATTTTTAATGGAACACCTGCTAGAAAAAAAAGACAGTTTGTGCAACAATAGGAAAAACCGAAGTCTAAAAATATAAACAGCGCTGAAATGAAATTACTGCGGATAATTTACAAGAGCGAAAATTGGCAAGTCTTGAAATATAAATTGGATATGCTCCCATTTCGGTTCCATTTCACCGTCATTACTCTGAAATTCTGATTGCCTGCCAATGTCGTCATCCAATTATATCTACTACTCATGTTTCATTACCTATTTAATTCACAGTTACAAAATAAGGATAAATAATTCACATAAATAACGCTCAGAACATGGAAAAAGTTGTTTTCATCTTTATTACGAAAAGTCAAAGTGAATTTTCTCATTCTACTATTTTTCCACTTTCTAGTCTTACTTCCCAAGTACTTCAGCTTGAAAAACTGATGTTAAGATGATAGTTAGATAGTTGACAAGGCAATTTTGCGAAAGGGGTGGTTCTATAACCCCCAACGTAACTGTAGTAAATAGACGAGTTCGGCCGGGCGTGTGGACGGCTTAGTAGTCGCGATGGCACACCTGTGGAGCAAATTTACGAAATGTTTACGAGCGCTCGACGGGCAAAGGGGGAGTAAAGAGAGAGAGGGTGCTCTCTCCATTCCCTTCTTCACTTGGTCTCTTGGTGACACCCTTATGCCACCGCCACACAGAATGCCGCGTCATTCGGTATTATTACATCGTTGCTATCACCATCACGCGCTCTCAAGGCGCCATCGCATTGGGGATTCCTTGGGAAAATAATCTACCCTCCTTCCAAGCGTACACCGATCTACTGATGCACTAAGTTATATACAGTTCAAATATATACACGTTCACACACACATTGTTTGTTCACTCTCCTGTCTGCTTGATGTACATAAAATTACTACCAACGTTCTCATTTATTCCACAATTCACAACAAATCGATTTTCACCCACGCTGACTTATTATTGTACCCAATTACATCTCAAAAGCACGCGTGCCTCGTTTGTATCCACAGCTGTTGCTGCTTAATTGAAAAACTCATTTATTTTCAATAATCAACTCACTCCTGATAAATAAACAAGAACATTCTCCTTGGAATTGGGCAGTAATTGTCCATTGATACGGTGTCCATTATCAGATCATCTATTTCATCACAATAATAACATAATGAATAGGAATTTTCAACCGAATGCGTACCAGTCATGTCACCAGCAATGTTCTTATGCAAGTATTAAATAAACTCTACCAGTAACATTATATCCTCGGTAAAACTTGTTGCATACATAACCGAGGATCTTGCCACCCAAGTGGACCTTGTTAGTGCGGCTATTCTGCCACCCAGAAACTGGGAGAGTCGCTGTAGAGGATATGCTTTGGCTTCATTATCGAAAATAAAAGCTCATGCTGGCGCACGTGGCCATGGCAAAGCGGAACGGATCGTTTCACTGACGATGGCGCTGCCGACCGCACAATAGCATTGCTCTTTCTCTTTTATCCGTGGTTATGCCTTCAAAAAGAATATCTCAATAACAGTGGGAGAGAACTTCAACGAGGGCGGTTGTACAGGCTCTTCTTACTTTCAACTACATTCTTTGCTGTTTTTTCTTTCAATTCTTCTTTTTCACCTCGGATAATATAGCGTATAGATGAGGTCATGTTGGACGGAGGATATACCAGGAGCAGAAGCATGAAACGATTGAGTTAACTGAGGCGTCTCTTGGTAAACTGGTTTTATATATAATACAGATATTATATGAGTGTATAGATATACTCGTATGGACTGTTCTATGTGCGCATCGACTTTTATGATCCTTTGAAACAAATACCATCGCCTCCTCCACTTCATCAAGGACATACAGCACATCAATAGAACCACGAAAAAGACCCACTTTGATAGTGTTCGGTTAGAATGAGGAGAACTGGAAAACAGGAGAACAGAGAGGATGAATGAATACACTCAAATCTCTTCATCCTATTGGGAAAATCAATTTGAATGAGCTTAGTAAATGATCCTCCACCGCAAGTGTCATTGCAGGTCGATGGGATTGATCAGTGATGATTCAGAAATACCTCCAATGTAGTGAGTGTATATTTTACTCAGATCAGAATGAATAAATGACAGCGGCGAGGAACTACTGCAAAAGCTTGAAATGGAGGACGTTAGACAAAAAGGTGCAGGGTGGATATGGGTGGTGAAGTTTGAGAGGGTGTAGAGCAATGACCCGTGAACCACTGGCACGGTGTAATGACGCGGCTCTCTTTTCAAAGATTGCATCGCGGGAAAAGTGTCGTGGTCTGAACCTAAAAGTTTCCCCTCACCCTAATTCATCGACTGCTTCTCTCTACCATTCAACCTACCTGATCCACTCCCATCTACTGATCATGTTGTACTATGCATCACGATACCACGCACTCTATAGATAGATCAATACGACAATTTAAAAAGTTCGAAGTGGATTTTAACTTTAGAATTCAGAAGAGCAAATAGCTATGGTCATTGACCTTCAACACTCGCATGAAAATGTTTTACTCCATTTTATCTGTCCATTTTATTCTTTTGTTTAACTTCTTATTCTTTTGTTGAGATTGGAGCATTACCATTCACGATGCACTTCTCTAATTACATTCGATTTACTTGTGGGGTTAGGGAAGACACTTGACATGGTATGAGATAGAAACAAAATAGAAAGAGAAATAGTGAACTGCAAGAAAAAGAAGATGGAAAGAATTATAAAAGAAAAATAAACTCGATGAAGGTGGGATTTTGTTCTTAGCTTCGGGCAAAAGACATTTGCGTACTCACTTTGTCCTCTCGAGTGTTTCATTGAGCAAGCTTGGCATTATAAAAGATTTTTATATATTATTTTAATATACGCTCACATTGTTACGGGAAATTACGTGGAAATATTTTATTCGTGTGCAGTAAGAATGATGGGTGATGGCTATGATGATAGAATTAAGAGGAAGCCGCAGCTCCACTGTATCTTAGCCCCCAGGACAAAATAACTTGGAATAAATATGAAATAATAAGGACAATATTTGTAAGTATATACATTGAGAGATATATTAAGTGGAATAAACAAAGAAAATAAGAGGAAAGAAGCGACTTTAGCGAATTGGAGAAAAAGATGAAAGTGGAAACGGAACTTTTTAAAATGGTTTTGATTTGATTCCCGGGGACTTGGCTCGCCCTTTCATCCTCTTGTCCCTATCACCCGAGTAGTCTCCCGGTGTATTTAAAGTTATAAGAACCAATTTAAAAATCGTACTGCAGATACCAGTCTGCCTTGAGGGGCTAAGAAAGTCGAGTCGTATTATTTTTTTCTCGTTTTCCTTTTTTTTCCAGCTTTCTTTTTCCATTTTTTTTTTAGACAGTACTCACTTACTATCTCTCTATCTTATTTGTGACATTTTTTTCCGGACCATCTCATTCCTTCGTGCACCCTACACTCACTTACCGGGTGGTTGCAAGAGGGTGCGCTTGAGATTCGGAAGAGTCATGATAAAGTTGAATCTCAGAATCTTAATTAAAAGAAGCAATTATAGGACGATTGGTGTACACACAAGTAAAAAAAAAAAAATCAGTTGGAGCCGATAAGAGAAAGAAAAATTGTGAAATCAGACTCTGGAAAAAGGAGAGGAGATGGAAATTTCCTGTCGTATTTTTCGTATTCGATTGTTTCTATTAACTTTCGTATTCACCCATTCGATTGAAGTAACGGATGGAGAAATAACAACAAACATTTGGTCGAATATGTACATTGAAATGAATAAAGGGCGAAAATGAGAATAAAAACTCGACACAAAAGGGGGAAAATCCAATGACAACAGACTTTTTTCGGTTGTGCCGATAGCCAATCGTAATTTTATTGCAGAAACCGTTTCGGTCGCGTTCAAGTCTGATTGATGGACGGAAACCCGCGTGCCCATCGACATGGTTTATCCGTCGCTCGATGTCATTCTCATTTCACATAACCCTGATGTAAATACGCGGGTACTGGTACACAGAAATACAGAAACTTGAATATCGCACGTGGATATACAAATGATTGAGACAAAACGCAGGGTGGATTAACCAGACTGAGTGTCAGACAGTGTATAACGAGAAAATACAAATAGTTATCCCTTGAAAAATTCTTTACACGAATTATTCATACAACGTACATTCACATATATTTATTTGGTATCCTCTGAAATATATGCTCGAACACCCCAGAAAAATTTACTCCCCTGACGCTTACTCGTACGCGTGTCTACACGTGCCGGACACTTTCTACTTGGCAGAGAACATGACACAAATCAATCAAAATGTATTATTCATTAATATCTAATGATCCTTGATGTATTTACACTCCAATTTATCGAGTGTACAAATTTTCCCCACTTTAAACAGAGCAAAAAAAAATGAATAATAACAAAAATGAAAAAATCTAACACGTATAAAATAAAAATTGCAACAATAAACAGGAAAGTACCCAGGTGAAGTGGAAACGCTTTCATTTACGTATTTCCTGAGTATTCCGTAGACTCTGCTCTATTTTACACGATAGTTCGTCATGATGTAGAATCGAGGGGTAGAATGTGAAATAGAGCGCTAGTGAGGTAAAGACGAGTGAGAGAGTGCAAGGATGAGGATGGCCGGAGAGTACCGTTGGGGTTGGAGAAGCAGCAGTGTGTTTGCAGATCCTCTATCGGGCGCTTCAACCCCCGCAATTCTCCGCGTACAGAAAGCTATAGTCCCCCTCTGCCGTTCGTGTAGCGCTTCGGTGATGGTCTGGGGGTAGCGGCAGGCGGCGTAAGGCAGATAAGAGAATTGCACTGTCAAGCCAGAATGATATATTTGACCAACATTTCCATACAACCCCAGCAGAGGCGCTAGCGCACATCACGATGATTCTCCTTATACTCCCTTATATTCCGTCTACTTGCTTATATTTTTTTTTTACTCTCATTTTTTTCCTTTCTCTCACATCCCTCACCTTCGTCGATTTCAGCTAAATCACATTTTTTTATTTCTTCGTTGCAATAAAATTACATTTTTTTTTCTTGGGTCAGTGATATTATCGACAGCTTCATAATTTCATGACAATATTATTAGAAAAATCCTCCACATTTTCAAAAGTATTGCGTGACAATATTTGATATTTTCATTTTATGATGTGTCGCGAAGCATAAAATCAGAACATTGAGTAAAAATATTTAGCTATGTCATGAATTCATCTTCATTCTCCATTTCGTAGGTTTGGCTTTTGAATTATGGCTGGAGGAATATGGAATATGGAGGAAAGACAACGATGTGAACAAATAGAATAGAAGAATAGTAGAAGGCAAGATGTAGAGGATGAATGGGTGAGAGAGAAAAATAGACGCGACAGAAATGTTAAGATTTATAGAAACATTGTTTTGTGCGCGGTTATATTTGAAAAGTGAGCACGCAACTATAAAGCTCTGGCGGTATGCCATTGTTACCATTGTTGAAGTGAAACATATAAGATAAAGAACAAACTCTATGAAAATTGTTTGAGGAAGTGAAACAGGGATGAAACGTATGTATAAATAATTCATCAACTTTATGACTTTTGCATTTACACAATGATATTCAGCAGATGAAACAATTGTCAGAATTCAGATAGATTTCATCTCGAGAGAATGATTTTGATCTGTGTATTTTTTATTATTATACTGAATTGAGATATAATCAAATGAATAATTCACAAATTTAGAAACGAGAATACACCTAATTATAAAATCGAATTATAATCATTCGATATTCATCATGAAATTCTCGAAAATTATGCAAATGTGATTTTCATCGGTGGAATTTAAATCGAGAAATGTTTGACGTCGTTGATTTAACGAGCGCGAGAGAAGTGATAAGGGTAAATTATAATCTATGGAGGTTTGATTGAAACAGAAATAAAAATGAGAAATTTCCATGTATTAATATATAAAATATAAAGAAGAATAGAATAAAACGATAGTTATTGCGAGAGCAAGTCTCTCACCGGTGGGCTTTATAAGGAAGACAGAGAAGGTCAAGAGATGTACGGCGATATTATCTCTTATACCATATAGTGCGCCATTGCGACCGCCCGTCGGGCACTGCGTGTGTTAATTTGAATCGAGAGAGATTACGCGGCGACTCCCTGTCGCGAGCAGCCATTTTGCATCAAAATGTCAATAAAAAAAATCACAAAATTCAAATCACATATTTAAATCCCATTTTCCCCGTCACCTTTTCTCAATCGTCTCAGTATCATTTCACTTAATTCATTTCATTATTTATCTCCACCTTGTTATCCATTATATTCACACACTGTCATCATCATTTTTGATCGTGCTGTGTCTCACATATACGAAAATTCGTGTTTATATTCAAGTCCACATGATGATTTATCGAGTGATTCCTACGGGATAGAGACTAAGAAATCGCAATATGCTCCAACGTGCCGCCGTAAGTATGATTTAGCGATTATGTCCGTGCGTGAAACACACATTTACACACAGAAAATATATAACCACTCAAATATCGCGCGGTCCTCTTCCATTGCTTCTCTACACTTGGCATCGCGCACCACACCAAGGAAGAAAAATCGCGATGCATCGAAAGTTCAGTGTAATTTTGCTTGCTCTCTATCTTTCTTCTTCTGCCTCACACTCTCTCACCACATCTCTCGCTTAGCGTCCGCACCCCATAAATAACTTTGAATCATCGTCGATTCGCCCGTGCATTCAACTCGTGGAGCATAACCATGAAACACATATATCCACACTCATAAACATCTATGTATATATATAAATAACCATGCACTGTTGATTTGATATCATCTCATGAATGGCCAACTTTGTGCGAGCGCATGTTTGGACGAATCCGTTAGATTCCCTAGAGCAATTATACGACACAGCTAATTCGTCAAATAACAATGGGTCCAATCACCGTAAAGTCAATTGATCATCAATTGTGTGTTCAATTTATTGTGTGTGTGTCTGTGTCTGTGTTTATATATGTTTGAGCATTCACGTTGCGTTATTATTAGGGAATAGGAAGAGGAAGAGTATTTCAATCCGGTAAAGTTTCTCTGCAGTTTCATAGTGATGGCATTATTGGACACGAATGCATACCACATAACCATTTGTTGTCGAAGCATTGGACAACAGACATACCGCGAAAGCGTCAGTCATAATAGCACGGGCAATCAAATGCTCGTGGGAGCGTATCGCGCGCGTTCTATTTGTCTCTGCGAAAGACGCGAGTGGACATTGCACCAACCCCATGCGCTCACATTTCAAATTGTGCGAGTGAATATAGTTGCGTTCATGAAGTGGTATATGGTCGAATGAGGGAAAGATAGGTAGGGAGAGACATACAACGCCCGCCAATTGTTTGATGCACGGCCGATTAAACGATCATTGTACGATTCCATACGATATATTGGGCGGTGCATCTACTCGGCATTATATAGTCGTGGTTCACCATAGAATATTGTTTCCACATGCAGCATTGTCCGCGGTATTGTTCAATGGCAATTTCCCCTTTGCTGCCATACAGCAATCACATCCGCGTATCAAACTATCGCGATGAAGGTTATCGAATTTATTAAACATTTAATTTTTCAATGATGATTTTCTGTATTCATTACACGTGAGAAAGAATAAATACACGGGGATGTTTTCACCCTACTTCACTATGACTTGAGGTCGGTTTTATTTCCCTTTCACCATTGTCGATTAGTGCAGTGACAAGTGAACTATGGCCCTTTCGAAATGTCATATTGGCAAAGGAGTGGATTTAGTAGAGAAAAAATTTATCTGTCGAAAAGCAAGACGTCTCGGAATTGACTGAAATGGTGGTTGGATCATAAGAAAAGAAAATGAAATCCTTGTTTTTGGTATATTGCAGTGGTCAGTTGGAGAAAACTGCCTGCTCTCTTCCGGTCAGTCTCTCCCATTTCGCTAAGTCGACTTGGACAAGTGCGATTACGAATTTCCTTCCATTTTTCCATCGCATAAATCCATTCGACCATTAAATCTTTGCCTCATATGTTCCGTTAATGTTTCTTACTATTGTTATTTCTTCTCGTATCTCGGGTGCTGTCTATCTTCAATGGGAGTCTACACAATCGCGACGTGGAATAAATTGGAATCATAAAGCTTACCAATTCCGGCGAAAAAGCTCTGAGTGGATTTTTTTTTGTTACAATCAAAATTATTGTCTGCAGAACTCACCTGAAACACATGAAAATAAAAAAATTTCATTATATTGTTCTGATGGTATTTTTTATGGTAAAATATAATTAAGCAGTGATTTTTCGGTTTGATTAATTTAATGCAAAGTTGATATTTGAGATTCGCATTTATACTGAAAATAATCAAATGTTTTCGTGGCAATTTGAACGATCCTCATGCAGTACTAACAGTATATTACATCCATGGTTGGTGCATGTATATAAAACACCCCAAGGCTTATGTATGGTGTGTCTTTGCCGTGTTTTGTCGTGAATTTATCGCGCCCCGCGAGAAATATGAAAACTGGTTTGCCAAGTGAATGTAACCCTGGCGGGGCCACCAACGAGATGAGATCTCAAGCGTTGGATAAAGAACATGTTTGCTTTGGCTATCGAGTCCTATCACTTCATGTGTATGCAGTCAACGAAACTGATTAATTAATAAATCAGTCACATTGAATATGAATGAACAAACACAACGACATACAGAATGGAAATTGTTCTGCTGATTATTTTTATTCTAAACTATTTTCTTGGACAATTTGAAAACAAAAATATAAATACAAATAAATCAAATGAATTGCAGAAGACCGTGGAAATATATCTCCCTCATTCATTTGTTTATTTATTTATTTTCGGGACACGTGTTGGGTTGTCGTGAGATTCCAATTGCCGGGATATCACACACGACCAAACCTATATCGGGTTGCCAACGTGGATATCGCATTCTTCAACATTCCATCTCAAAAAGGCCTCAAACGTAAAATGGCTCATCTTTTTTTTGGAAATTTTTTTTTTCTCGTGATCCGCATCAATGGAATTTATTCAATTGCTGATGGCGATTTAAGTGAGGAAGAATTCAACGAAATGAAAGTCGTTTAGAGATATTTAGGGATATTTTTTTTACGAATATAAAAAAGAGAAGAAATAACGAATTTGGTGAGGAGTAATAATTTATTGGGACATGTAATCGGGTGCGTAACACGCATTTGAACGACGTCGATGGTGAATAATGATACAAGATTGAGAGATGTACGACCCACCGGCTCACATTATGCGCAACCTCGTTCGCTTTATCGATGACAATGATCATGAATAACGATGTTGATTCACCGAATTAAGGGTTACTGTTAAACTTTCACGAATGTACATGAAGGAAAACTAATTTCACCTATATGTTAACATTAATTCAACATGAAGAAATAGCGCACCACGATCTCTAGACAACCACAGATAACGAAAGAAAAAGGAAGAACAATTTTTCCCCACCTGTTAATCCATTTCATTTTTCTCTTCCTATTTTTCCACATGTCTAATATTCAATTTCATGATACACCCACGTCAACATTCTGTTCGTTCTACGAATAATTACCAGGGAAATTGGATGGTGGAGAAGAGATGTGGTAAAAAAAAAGAGAGAAACGGATGTGAAAAAAAATCCCAAGGACTCCTCAAGCATGGTATTATTACTGTGATCGCGTAGGAAGAATGAGAAGTGGCTATGTGGGAAACGATAGAGGAACGAGTGAACAAGCAGTAGTGGCACGGAGCGAGTAGACAGACAGAAAGGGAAGTGCAGTAGAGAGCACGTTAGAACCCTCTACTTACGTAATTTTAAATTAAACTGTGACGTTTTCAAATTAACGTTTTTGCCCGTTCGCGCTCGCGCCTCTTTTCGCCATCTCGCTCCCTCTCGATTTCACCCTCTACTAAGGTCGCTAGACGCGAGGCAGAAAACTTGCAATATTACAGCGGGGGGTGATGATGGCGGTAGTAGAAGCGCCAGAGAGAAGAGGTGAGCGTGGGAAGGATCGTGGGCGAGAGAGTATATAAAGAGAGGAGAGGGCTTTTTCACCGGCGCGCGTAATTTAGGTACCAGGAAATTGGTTTTCTCGACAATGAAATAGAAGAATGTGATGTGGGGGTGTATAGGATAGTAGCAAGGATGAAAACGGGTGGAAAGGAGACAAAGTAAAAGAGAGACAAGCAAGAGTGAAAAAAAAATGTGTGAGACATATAGAGGAGAAGGATCTTGTCGACGCTCATGTACTTACAGTCATCCACTCGCATTCACCTCTTTATTATCAAACTGTACGTATATATACATAAATGTATGTATACGAGAGTCGAGTTGTGAATAGGCAAGAGCTGATGTGAACCACGAACGATAATTGTATGAGACATCTGACAAATGTAGACTTGAAGAAAATAAAATTGAAAAAATTGAAAAAAGCAACGAGAGACGAGAGAGAATTCCTTACAATTGTATCCTCATCCCCATTTCACATGACACATATTCAATATTCATGATTGAATATTTCAAAAGCACAAAATTGACATCGGCAAATTTCATTATTGATATCCATCATTTGTAATTGTATTTGTAAAATCACGAAACCGGATTTAGAATCACTATAAACTCAACGAAAGAACAGATATGGATGAGGAAACCGCATCAGTGCGGTTTTGCATCGTTGATTTCGTAATTATCTTCATTGAATTATCCTGTATCGAGCGCATCCTGCAGTGTCATATCATTTGTTCGGTGCGTGTTGCATTTATCTGAAGAGGGCAGAGTGTAATTCTACGAACGACTGCGTGGGACAGAGAGGGAGGAAAAAAAAATACAGAAAGAGTTTTGTTTGTAATTGTTCGTCAAGCCTGAATAAAACACAAGCCACCGGTCTGTATACGCAATCCACTCTCTCGTATCCTTCCGTCCTTGGGGCTGTCAAGTGGGCCTGCCGTCCGTCAACTAGACTGACATGGGAAGACACCACGTGTTAGTGTTTCTACGCGATCCTTTCTCGCTCCCTCCCATATCTTCTTGTCCTTACCACACATTTTTTTTTATTCCTCTAAAGGTTTTATTTCAACTGTAATACACCACGCGCGGACCTCCGAACGCTAGTTACAATTGTTCGAAAACTTACCAAGTCATGCGAACATTTGTACGTACATGCACACGAGGAAGCGGTGTATTAACGTTCATCGCCCGCCTGTAATTTTCACAGTCATGCAATCATAATCAGAGAATGTATATATGGATAAGGGCGATAGTGGGGAAGGAAAAAAGGATAATAGTTTTCTCATAGATGCAGCACGCACACGATTCTGAACAAATTCGTATACCCGTATTATACTCACGTATGATTGCTATTCCAAAGCTATTCATAAGAAAATTATTCACAATGACTGTATTTTATTATGAAAGTTTAAAAAATTATCAACTTTTTATTCCAATGTGGTTTTCAAGAGTGTTTCTCTTGTATATTCAACTATTCATATCATTTCTGTTACTATTAAGTCATATTAAATTATCACATGATTGACTGCGCGAATATCAAATCTGCTTGTGAGATCCTTCTAACGAGGTCTCGTTGGTCAAGGTCCACGTTCCAGAGATTGAAATCACACCAAGCAGATAATTAGACAATCATTGTTATCTTCAACACATATCCCTATCCGCATATACATGAACGTCAAGTCAATTAGTCATGTAGCAGGCGGCGTAGTGATATTTATTCTGATTCAGTCTGTATATTCGATAATTTTATTCTTTTCATGGTCATAACAGATATGGCAGGAATAAGAACTACCAAACGTGAGTATCATTACAAGCAACAAGTTAATTTTAATCAATCATTACACATAAATCATCGGGTCTGGATTCCAACAATTTATATATGAATCATTGCGTGATTTTCATAACTCTACCGCCCACCGATTATGTCCATCTGGTGTATGAAATGATTGTGCGGATCTATACACGCACATGCAGGTGAAATCAGTGGCAATTTACCCAACCCTCCCTCTCACTTATATACGAATGATATATTTATGCTTTTGAAATCGAGCAATTCTCCGAGAAACCACACGAAGGAAGTTAACTTTTGTCAAGGGTTGAATTACGTATGAAATATAGGAGGAGTATTGTACTGGATGTATTTAATGTACATGAGGGAATGGATGATAATGAAATTGTTGAAAAACGTACAGTCAAAATACATGTCAAAAGAACTTAGCAATTGTGGTAAACCGCATAGTACAATGAGGTGCTATTTAGGTAGGGCAGTGATGAGTCGTAAAGGTGAAGCCGAAAGGACAACGAAAAAGTGGATGATAGTCATGCAAGTTGACGTGTCAACAAAACATGCCAAGTAACGACAATGTATTAAACTGTCATAAATTCGATGACACTACAGACCCGGAAGTGGTTTTCCATTTACTACAGTTTTCACCACTTTTGTGAAATGACAAAGTGTACTGTCAACAATTCCACAAGGAATTCAATATGGACAAAGACAAGTTCATTCCACACATTGTAAAACAGTAACTGAAAGTGCAAATGAATGAATGAACATTGAAAGGAAGAACATTGTATAAGCAGCTTGGTGGATTGAATTTCCATTAAATTCATCTGAAGCAACAGAAACACTAATAAGAGAATCCATTTCCATTCACGTCGTACTGGTGCGCGTGTCCCCTTACATTTCACCTTGGATAACTCACGAACCGAATGGAGGGCTTAATGCATTGCACAATAGATCAATTACATACATTAGTGGGCCGAGCGAAGACCTGAGCAAGTCTAATTCTCTCTCTATCCTCATTGTCTGTATACATTTCTGCTGTATTCACTTGCTATCTCATCCCTCTCGCACTTACCGAGTATCGATATCTTTCTGGCATCGTTTTCCCTCCCCGGAGACACTCGAGCACTGCAGACGATGAATGGAACTTCTAAATTATTACGACGCACAGTGTCTGCATGTATACATATCTATCTATGTGTTCAAGTGAACGTCTTGACCTAGCCTCACATATTCATTATTACCGCCATTATATCTAAGGAACAGTCGCAAAACTATCCAACACTATGAAACAAGTTGATTCAGATATATATTTATATCAGCCGCGGATTACGCACATTCCAACCGTGCTTAACAATTATATAAAACATTATACAAAGTGGTAAACGAAGGTAAATCGGCATGAACAAATCGCTGAGACATTAAACCTTCTCCTGATGCTGCACACCATATGCAGTCGCAAGGTACAACTCGTTATCATGATAAACACCATCGTTATGGTCTAGACAAGTAAGTTAAGTGAATTCTTATACTGCTGAGTGGGTAAAAAGAAAGCGCATGTTGTAAAGAGTAAAACGAAAGATAGAAAAACAAGTGAGTAAGCCCAGAATATGTCGATGAAATCGTAAACAGCGTACAAAGTCACTGTGTGAATACAACGTGAATTTATATCGTGGAGAAAATTTGGTTTGCCGAAGAGAGAATGAGCGAAGCCGAGAACGCGATAAGCTCTTTTCTTTGGCGTTGCATCCACACGACGTAGACGTCTCAAGCAGGCATAATAACAAAGAGTGTGAGAGGAAAAAAAGAGTGTAAAAAGGGATGACGATGCCAACGACGACGACGGCGACGGCAACGACGAAGACGACAACCACGACGATGCAAGTGAATGGAGTGCATGAAGAGAGAAAGATGGAACGAGAGAGAGGAGAAGAAGCATGCGAGTCGGGCTATCGTAAGTTAGGGTGATGGTGGAGGAGAAGGTTAGCCGCGCGGACATAAAGTTCTAGACTTACGATGCGAGATCCCCGATAGCTCCTCGCGGTGGGCATGAAAGCATTAAAAAAAAGGAGTTGAAAAAAAGGAGGAAAAAAAAAACAGAATGCACCAAGGCAAAATGCAAGTGCATATGCACGCACACGAACGCGTCCCTCCCTTCAATTTTTTTAGCTTCTACCTTATCCCTCTTGCCACATTTTTTTTTCCTACTCCACCTCCTTCTTCTCTTCTTTTCTTCACATATTTATCATTTTTTTTGTCCCTTGCGCATCGACAGAGATCCCCGCAGCGACCAACCTGTCTTTCCAACACTGTCTCTCTGTACTCACATTTTTACCCAACCTCACTCTTAGTTCATCGTCTCTCTGAATATAACCGATAATACCACCATTTCTCCCTTTATTTTTGACTCTTTTTCTTATTTCTACAACTCCCTTCCAGTACGTTCTTGATAACCTCGGCAATCTCGCGCGTCAGTAGTCGGCCTGCACACGCAAAAGAGCTTTGAGCCGATTCGCTTTATCAAGATCTCTATCTTCAGGGCGTTAAAATGCTCGAATGGCGTAGGAAAAAAAAGCAGGAGAAAAAAATAACAAAATTCGGATAGAAAAAAGCGGGTGGAGGAGTGAATCGAATTGAGTGGGAGTGGCCGACTCACTTGGACACTGGCGTATTGAATTGCCACACAGTGTATATATCGTCGTGAAGACCATGTCGAAATTGACTGGGGACAAGCGTAAAGAGCCCAAGTTCTTCTTCACAATGTACATATACATTACATAGATATATATTCAAACGCATTTGTACATATAAACATATTCACTCTTCCCTTGGCGATAATGATGAGCCATGTTTACACTGGAAATATCCTCAGGGGGTGTATCAGTTGCATGAAGAAGCATGAGATGGAGCAGTCGTAGATAGACGAACATACACAAAGGCGACTATACGACTTCTTTCTCATGTAAATACGATGTAGCTTGCGTGTAAAGCTGACTGACCAAGTCATGTATGTGTAGGACACTGTGGCTGCTGGCCGCTTTAACCCTCCTGGGCGTTTTGCGCATATGGATGTCGTAAGACATACACACGAATACCAATACTTTCATCATTTACAACAAGAATCTTCAGTGGTATTGGATATGAGACTCATATGGCAATGGCTGTGATGGCTGTGATGGTGGTGATGGTGGTGATTGTGATACGTTGTGTTGGCGGCGGAGGTGGAGAGGACGACTGACCGTAAAATATATCAGCCGCTGTGTGACTTCTCTTGGGCAGCCACAAATCACGCGACCCCCCGTTGCTGTACATAGTGTGGGTGTATACCCTTATACATCCACACGGGGCCCACGGTCTTGTGTTATAAACGTGAAGAAACAGACAAAAATATGTAGAGAGGAGAAGAGTCTGAGGATTTGGATGGAGTTCAACGGATATTCCATGATTATCATTACGGTTTTTTCCAATTGAAGATAATGGAGAGAAAATTGAGAACTTTTTCTGATTCGAGCCATTACACAGTGAATCTCATTATTATTCTCACTCAATCGATCATCGACAGTTCAGCAGTTGAAAATAGTCGGGAGAATCCTATTCTAGAGGACTTTGGAATTTATATGAATAATATTAACGAGGCTTTCGTTACGATGATGAAACTCGCTTGCTCTCTCAACTCGTATGGAACGTCGAGGCTTTGAGAATGAGTGAAAAGAGAAGAAGGTGGAGGCATAGCCCTTTCAGGGTAGGCTTTTGTTGTGGTACCAAGTGAGCGAGGAAATAATACTCAATGGAATGTGACCCGTGCACCTTCTAGGTACGTACGTGGATCAACACAAAGTCAAGGAAGAGGAAGGCAGGAGGCAGAGAAATATCATTGTATAAAGGGATATAATGTAAATAACGATGTGAAACATCTCATACATGGAGACAATGTTCTATCGGGAATATTCAAGCGACCATGCATATAAACACTCGAGAATTTGCCAAAGAATTTTTGTATATTTTCGTTTTATTTATTACACCATTCTCCCTCATATTTTTTGTTTGCAATATTATTTTTCATTGAAGTGGCATTTCGCCCATCATACATATGAGGAAGGATCCACAAGGATTCCATGAGTCTAGGACGGTTCTTCATTCTTTGAGTAGAGGAATGTGTCCGACCAGTAGCAGCCACAACCATTATAATGATTCGAATCTGCCGGTTGATTTCTGCCCTCTTGTTCCCGTGTTTCTGCGTCTCTTTCTCACTCTCAATCTCATATGTATATACCTTTACAATATATTCGTTCATATATATATACGCGCTCACACTCGACCACTCTCACTCCAACCAAGCCGGTCCTCGCTCGTTATTAATATCGAATAACGAGATGCTCGAGCGCGCCGAAGGCATGCGTGCTATGGGTATTCTTTATTAACGATGCTTACCGTTGTTCAGGTTTGCGTCCTTACAAAAAATCCCCCCAGGCAATATGTGAGAGAGGATAAAAGAAGAGAATGACGAGATGAGAGAGAATATGAGAAAGAATAGAACCCATCTTGTGAGCGAACGCGGTTGGATTAATCCGGGCGATAAATACGTGCATTCCACATTCGAATGAGATACAATCGTCAATAATCTGTTTGTCATGATTGTAAGAATGAAGGAAACGAAATTACATGAGATAATGCACGATCGTGTTTGGAAAATGACAAAATTTCGACAATTTTTTTGATAAACACAGGGAAATAGTCAGAGAACTAATAATAGACAGACAGCGCGTATTCCTGTGATGTGATTCACACGTCTGGCATGTCTGTCGTCTTGGTGTGGTGGAAAAATTTTCACCCACGCAAAAAGTGTTCGCAACGAGTTGTCTCGCTCTCTGTTCTTCTTTCTCTTGTAAACATCAACGACTTCGTCGAGTGTATAACACAGTAACGTACGTACACACAAGCAGAATACCCACGAGGATTTATTAATACGTCGGATATTACCATTGTGAATTGCACGTCGTGGTAATTTTATTCTATATTTGTTTCATTGTGTCTTTTTTTGTGTTCAATCTGTGCACAACGACAACGAAACGATTTTTCGTCTGCACGGTGCCTAACGAATGTGGATATAATTGCACGCGAACCTAATGGTTATTGATGGCACTCCTTATCTCAGCGGCGTGGACGTCAGAGGAAGCGAGAAAAAGGCAGGGCGAACACAACGAAGATGAAAAGCAAGAGAAGAGAGTGGGTGACTCTCATCGGCGTTGGTGAGTATAACGTGGCACACGTTTATATGAGAAGCGATGCTTTAGGAGCGATACTGTCCTGGGCACCGACCCCCCGTCGCAACGACGCACAACTTGATTCACTGTACCGGATTGCGCTCTCTTGATTCAAACGGTCTCCTTATGGTACCGCGCTGTGGGTTCATCTTCTTCTGTTTACTCTTTTTGTACGTTTTATTGTTACTTCTCATTTGCTCTTTCGTTCCTTTTCTTCCACTTGATCTTCCATACATATAAACACGCGCTTTTATTCATGTTCGTTACAGATGATTCCATTCCAATAAAATTTTAGAAGAAACGTAGGGAAAATAAACTTAAAGAAGAAAATGCTGAAGAACATGGTAAAAAATAAGAAAATAAAAATATTTATCGTCTTAAGTGCACTACATAATCTTGAAGTTATGGAGATTATAAGACGATTGTGCATAGTCACCCGTAAACTTTTATCCCCGATGATCGAAATTAATATCCCATTGAAAGGATAAACGCTTCTCCATAATTGTTCCGGTCATTATTTGTAGTATTTACAATAAGGCTAAATAAAAATAATAAAAATACCTAAATAAATGAGTAAATCGCAATAAAAATGCTATTGGTTCCTACATGCTATAATTGTATTGAACAAACTGTCTTCACCAGCTGCACCTGCACGAAACATTTTCTCTAAGCCGGAACATTTGCCTTCGTCTATACTGTGTATCTCTACTTTTGCGGTTGCAAAAGCACGTTCGTTCGCATTGACGGTTGCAATGCGGTCGGGCGGTACTTAGTGAACATAAAGAGTCTCGTTGCTGTTGTGAGTATAAAACCGCGGTGCATGCAAAAAAAAATCCACCATCGTGAATGGTAAAAGCGAGTGCACACGAGGTTGAGTCAAGCATAAGTGCGCAACAACCAATATATATTTATATATAGGTATAACGTCACAAGTCCCAAGTATTTGCTCGTAATGACAGCGTTTACATCCTTATGAAACACGAGCGGGACGACAAGAAGACGTAAGGAATCTTCGACAATCAAGCCGGCAATGGGAATCGATTGCTCAGCTGTCTTTATATCGATTGAAAAGTGTCGCCAGTGCACCATAAATTGCAAAACACACATAAATATTTTTATATGTATACACAAATGTGTTTCTATATGTAATAATTGATGTATAGATTTACATT
Source organism: Meteorus sp. PSUC_FEM 10030008 (assembly GCA_018881525.1). Taxonomy (NCBI): domain Eukaryota; kingdom Metazoa; phylum Arthropoda; class Insecta; order Hymenoptera; family Braconidae; genus Meteorus; species Meteorus sp. PSUC_FEM 10030008. The sequence goes on from JABMBR010005850.1 coordinate 45,156, forward strand.
CCGTATCTGTTGGTGCATACACAACAATCTTCTCACATAGTATCGATAGCCACCCTTCACTATGAATAATTGAACCTAACGAAGCGTCTGGCTTTATGAAAAACAAATTTCAAGTCCGCTCAATTCGCGTCCAATCTTCCAATCGTAGTCAATTATTTCAACTATACAATGCTCATTCACTCCCTTTCGCGACTGTGCCCCTCATCGCCTTTCGCTCGGTACTCGCTCATTTTCCATTCGTTTTCTATCCCCGCACACGCGGAGACACGCCGTCTGAATGTCAACTTGCCCCTTTTACCCTCCACCTTTCAACCCCCACAAGGCAACGGTGTCATTCCGAGTACAAACAGGATTACGCAATCAAATTCACAGGCTGACAAAAGGCCGACAAAGAAAGCCCCGTCGTCAGAGTACGGTGGTGGTGGTGATGGTGAAATTGAGCTTCATGATAGGGTTCAACGTCTCTATGTATCTCTCATTCTATTTCCATTCTATCTAAACATCAGTGATCCATCTGTTCTGGCATTTCGTTTACAATATCAATCCTCATGTCATGTAATTAATTTTCCTATCAGTCATTCACATATTTATTTATTTCTTCATCTTTTCCTGCGCTCTGTGCAATTCTATTGGTGATTGTATTACATTGATTTCATACATTCAACGAATATACAGACGCATACTTTGAAAGAAGTCGTGACTCTTTGACTTGAAACATCAAAGAAGTTCTGTTTTGTTTAAAGACACGATCTCAATACCTGTCCATTAAATATCCTTGCCATTTCTCTTCGAATCTATTCCGTATACAATAAACGCCCTTTTGGCATCCACTGATGCGTTTATATTTACACAAGCGCATCGCGAGTGCATTGTCGACATGCTCGAGTGTGTTCCTCTGTTGCACTTTACCTCTGTTAACAATTCTACAGTATACATATGCATAGTGTAAGTGAGAGCAGACTGAGAGAATGTTGTGGATAGATGATCAGCCATTGTCTCTGCCTCTACCAACACGCTAATACTCAACTGTGTACGCGACGTGGTATAAACAGGCATCAATACATAAGACTTTCATTATCTGAGGGTATATATTACAGCTTCTTCGACGCTTCTCGTTTCTTCTTCAGTAAGATGAGACTCGAATAAAATCAGGAATTACCAACAATCGAAATTCTGACGCAAACTATCGAAATGTAATATCGGTTTAATAGACTCATCAAGCGGATCTCGATGAAAATATTTCAATACAATTCTTCATGATCCAATTTTACATTCATTGAAGTGAAGAGAAAAAAATTACTCTCATTCCTTTATTTATGTCACGTGGAATATGTTGAATATATATAAGACACACGTTGTCTGAACCTGTCAAGAATTATTTATAGATACACAGACCACCCTCTTATTCGCAATATTTTGTTGTTGTTTTTGTTCTTTTTTTCTTTCATATTTTACGATGGTAAGGTGGTGTATGTAAGATCGTGGTGGAAGGAGAGTTAGACGACGTAACTATGGTAATACCTGCGCGCACAAGTTGGAGCGAAACACGTGAAACGAAGGAGGTAAAGTTGAATGTTATTTATGATGCTTTCTCACCGCGATCGTCTGCGATATAGCCCTCCTCATACTGGAGATATTTTCACCCCAATCCCCTGACATGAAAGTAGAGTGCCAACTCCCATGTTATATCTAACCCTACTCACTTGTTTCTTTTCTCTCTCACTTTCATCCTATACTGCAAATAGAAAAGTATGCACTACAAGGACTTTTTTAAAGTTGTGGTTTATATATGTTTGCATATACAGAGAAAAGATATAGTCCAACGAGGAGTCTCTTGGCTAGTGTAGCTACTGGTGGTGGTTGCGATGCTGCTGTTACTACTACGTTTTTATTTAACATCATGGAAATGTACAACAGCACCAGTAGAAGATGCACAAGGCTATTCCTGAGCCCTGGCGCTCGCAAGACACAGAGAGGGTTGGTCAGGTGTGAATTTAATCCCTTATCCCTTTAACGTTGTGTATTTGCCTCATAAAAACTAATATAAAACCAGCTGCGGCAGTAGGATAAAACTCGCCATATTCCAATTTGAATGAGAATGTATAACATAAAACGATGTGTATACTTCTAGATCTGTTAAATAAGGAATAAAAATATTCTGAATATATTTAGTAACTATATCAAAGAATAAATAATGGGAGTATAGTGCATGTGAGTGAAATAAAAAAAAACCACTCGGTGCAATTTGATTAATATAAATTCTGCAATATCATGAACGAATACGCGGAGAAACAGGGAGAATGATACAACTATAAAGCATTACAAAGCTGCATCGCGCAGTTTTGTAAATGTTTCTTTGCGCGGTTGTTTTGATGAAGAGCCTTTTTACCTTTACATAGGGATAAAAGAGGTTTGTCTATACTTGCAAGAAGATCAGAGAGCTTTTGGACAAACGATGGTGTAGCTGGTGGTCGTGGTTATACTGTAGTGCTGCACATACACAATTTTTGTCGAATTTACACTCTATAAACGGCGCCTGGGCGCCCCGTTACACCATCACTGAATCATTGTTGGTGATAGATAGTGCAGCTGTTGTATGACAGGAAAGATCACAAGCGACGGAAATAGTTTGCAACAATACGGAAGGTCTTATATTTTCGTTAGTTCTTTTTTGCTCTTCAGCATTGTCAGACGGTGGAATTCTTATTTCTCTTTGTTTTCTTCATTTTCGAATTCTCATAAACAACTGTACAGTGAGATGTCACAATACTCCTTGTCATGTGGTCATGAATATTTTCTGTTGTCTCGCTGATGTTTTGAACTCTGTCATACCTTTGTGTACACATTTATACGACGGAAGTTGGCGTCGTTTGTCTGAAACATTTAGCTAATCGCTTACGCCATATAGTCGAAGTTATATGGCAGCTCGTTTGGTGATCCCTTCACCATTATTGCGTTATGAGGGATCAGGATGTATTATACGTAAAGACCAGTAGCCAGGTTCCAACGCGCGGCCAAGGACTTTACGGGTTAGGAGATGAGAGCCCAAGTGCTCGGTATATAGCTACCGTATAATTATCCTTCCAGGGCGGTGTGGCTACTACAGACTAAATAACTAGCTATTTGCGCCTGCGGCTAAAGTTATTTTCAGGTTACACCAAAATCTTGGAAAGATTTTTCAATTAAAACACCTAATGTCCTCACCTCATATTTTATCGCTTCATCAATCAAACTTACATCGGAAGAAAGAAAAAAATATCTCTACCTTACAAACAGATCGATTCATCCGTTTTCCGTTGTTTTTTTTTCTTCATTTTTCATCTTGCATCATTGCGCTTTTGTTCAGTCTCCAATATACTGCTCTCAATTTTTTGCTGACAGTTTCCTCGCTTTTATTTATCATCAACTATACAGGTCAACCCCATTTCTTCGTTCTTTTTTCACGTTTTTTCTTCAACCGACGTCATGTCACACGACATCTCGAGTAATTTTCAACAGGGGTGAGTGGAAACGAGATATAACATGTGAACGGAAAAGAACATAAAAAACGAAAAAATAGAAAGATAGAGAAAAGTGAATACAAAGAGAAAAAGTTGGAGATGAGAAAGAAAAAGAGAAAGAGCGAATGATTACATAGACAGTTACTTCGGTCTTCTGGAAGGCATTTTTCGCGAATGGGCGGTTTGGTAACTGCCGTAATGCTCGTGCTGAATCCGTAGTCCCTTGCGCGTTGGGGACAGGAATGGCACCCGCGGGGGTGATAGAAGCTACCTAATAGCTCACGGAATTGCCCCTGAAACACCTTTTTAATGAACTATAGCAACGAGAAATGAAAATAGGGAAGACGACAACTGTGAACGTGTATATACATACACCATTTCTGTTCAGTCTTCTATCAAGATGTTATAAATATATATATAACATGTTTTCGTTTGAGTCTCGACAAACTTTTTTATCGACACTGGGCGCATTGTTCTTATTCTCTACTTGTTCGTTAGACTTCGTGCCCGGTGTACGAGAGTGAATGGGCAAGTTGAGGTAAAAGCAAGTGGATGTTAGAGTGAGAAAATGAACGTGAAAAAGAGAGAAAGCAATTGAAGTAACAACTTTTGTCCGCCGAAAAGTTTCCTTATCGGAGGTAATTATTGGCGGAAGTTTTAGCCTTGGAACATTCTCGTTGGGTCAGCGAAAATTGAGTGTTCTGTGTGAGGTAAGAGAATGAATTTACTAAAACTAATCGACGTCTCTGGTTTGCGGTAACTCACACATATTATTTTCTCTGGATGTTTTCGTTCTTTATCTTCTCTATGATATCAGCAATGATTTAAGTGCAAATGTGCATATAAATTCTGTGAACAAATTTGAACGATGGGAGAGCAAAAGTTGAGCGAATGAAAATAGATAAGGAAAATTAATGAGGGTAAATAAAATTCGAATCGCGTGGTGAGGGAAACGAATATAGAAATGGTGGGAGTCATACTGCGCGCTGTGAGTGGTCAGAGGGTCGAAAACATTCCGAGGAATTAGACGCGTCACGCCGGGATATTGTTGGAGAAGAGAAATGGGTGAGAGAAAATGATCCCTGATGAGAAAAGATTTGTTGTGGATTTGAGTATGACCAGTGTCGTTGTTTTTGTTGTATATCCCAGTGTAGAAACATTTGAAGAAGGCGACCAATGCGGAAAGAAAAAAAAAAGCGGGGCATCAATATCCAATAAGAGCACAGCGCCTCAAAAGTATCTATGCAACTATTCGCTACTGAGTATCTAAGGGTCATTTCATCTGAATATTAGGTTATATATACAAACATAGTTTACTGTGTACTCTCATCGTGAACCCCAATTCCAAGAACGTTCTGTTTCCTCAAGGGGGTTTCTTGTTATGGCTGTAGTCTCACAGTGTTTACGAGCCCAGGAAGGCCGATTATCGTTTATGAACGCAACTGCTCGTTCCTTAAAAAAATTGACGACCTTCACAAGCTCTCAGTACACTTTTATACACATTTGATAATGACAATGGGTACAAAACGTAAGTAAACATGAACCTTTTACACAGAAGTGGTGTGAAGAGGAAATATGAAATCTTTTCTTTTTTTTTCTTCGTACGAAAAATGAGAAGAAAAATAACTTTGGCAGTCAAGTTCACGCATTCCCAACGGATCTACGATTTCATTCCTTTCACAAACGCCGCGTCATCATTTTTCATAGACCTCACCCTCACTTTCTTTGCACGCGGTAGAGAACACACCAGGAGATGGTTTCCATCAGGGGTGTATTTATATACGTATACCTATATTTTACATAAAGAAAAAAGGGAAAATACGAACGAAGAGAATGCGAATAGAAGCTCACTCTCTCAACATGAGTTACGAAAAAAATTTGTGTTGTAAAACCAAAGGGAAAATGGTAAGTCATGGTCGGACTGTTCCAGTTTATGTTCGACTGTATAACAATGAAATAAAAAAAAAACTGAGCGCGTGATTTAGAATATTCGGTAGCGGATGTCAGCTATTGCTCGCCCACTGCGACGTCATTATGTCATCATCATTCTCCTTTGCGCCTTGGCAACTCGCGTCGTTGACGGGACGCGCGCGAACGAGCGCTCGTGCGCCTGGACATCACTCACCCGGTCAAACAACCGGGATATATATATGCGATGACTCTTCTTCTTCTCGCTCACTCCCATTCCCTTTCTATACCCTCGAACGTGAGTCTGCTGCTTCACTTACGACCCGTGTGCGCCTGAAGCTCAACAATATATTTATCACACACGGCAGACCCGGTGAATTGAAGTTCCGGTGCCACCCACGGTATATAATTCTTCATTTCTTTCTAACACATATTGGGGTTCGTAGACTGTTGTCAAATTAAGTGAAGTGTAATCATCATCATTTTTCATATACCAATTTACTATTGCCATTATTTATTTACATTCGTTCTAAGATTATCATATCCAGCTTTGGATTCATATTTTAACGACTTCAATTTCACGATGTGCTCCCTATTATTTTTTTTTTCTCTCGACTCTCAAAGGAATTCATTGAATATGCAACTTAAGAAAATCCCCGGATATTGTGTTTTATTATAAACGTCGGGGAACCCCACACATCGCGGTAGTAGTGAAAGAGAAAAAAATAAGTAACGGAGGATTTTACAGTTTGCATGGAAATATTTTCAGATTCGTGAATTTGAAAAAAATTCCCAAGGGAACTTGAACACATCTGACATTATATATGCTCGTATATGACATGGGGCTCGTGGTAGTGTTCTATATCAACCAATACGTATCATATAATTCGATACCATCGTCGGGGGATCGATAGACGCTATGAGAATTCACCTTTTGACTCTCTTATTTTTATATCCACATGTGACAAATAGTCAAGCGAGTATATCTCATCTGTATACAGAATATATCAAAACGAGGGTAAAGAATTATTCGAATTCTAATGCCCAAGAATTTCCGCGCTCCGGTATATTTCAACGACGCGAAAGAAATTGGAATCCATCACACGAAATTGTGGTAGGATGTCAGGAGATATAACGTGACACCGTGAGAGAAATTTCATGAAATTTTAAAGACAATCAAAAGGTTTGAAACTGGGTCGTGATACGATATATAAGAACCATAGTAATTCACTTCGTTTCTATAACGTTAAATGTATGTGCGTAATCTTCGCACCCCTTAACTCACTGAATATACAGGGTGTGAGTAAGAGCGAAGCATACATAACCTCTCTCGCATTTCGTGAATTATAAATTGCTCCACTCGCGTTTTCGGGACGTGCACGACCGAGTGAGCTCTACCACTCGTACCATAAATACGAGAGTAAGCGTAAAAGAGAGAGAATACTCCAGGGGAAGTTGGAATGAGGAGCGAAGGGTACGCTCGTTGGTAAATGGAAAGCGTTCCTCAGGAGAGTATGGTGAAAGAAGAATAGGTCGTGCGGCCATACAATTAGCCAAGCGTCGTAATTAGCGTAAATTGTTTTCACCCTCATATCAAACAGTTTTGCCAACTTTATATTATCCCGTTTTCTCGTAGAATTAAAATAATGTCATCAAACTAATGGTGATATCAATCAGAAAAATATTTTCGTGTTTACATATGTCAATGATCAATATTGAGACAAATTATTTTCTCTTCGCAGTTGATACAGTGAGGTGACAGTTATTGTCCCAACCAGAAGTTTATCTGAAGCAGGTGGTACCTTGTCTTTGGTATTTTTTCGCAAGCGAAATATACGGTTATCTGCTTAGCTTAGACATTGCCGAGACGGAAGCTATCGCATCCTTATAATATACTACTCAATAAAAACTTAGTTACAGCTTCTTCTATATACGTTCCCTTGTACTCATTTTCCATCTATCCCTTCTTCTATCGCTTCGTTGTCGAGCGCGTCTTGTAATCGTTATACTGACTACATCCTCTACAAGTCCAAGATGGGGAGATGGAAAAAGAGTAGAGTAGACTGCTGGTAGGATACATGTGGCTATAAAGTTGAACAAGAAAGAAGAAAAAACCTGGAAGAGAATGGGCAGAAGTGAGAGGTTTGCTAGACAGTTTTTAAACATTTCTTCAGGTCGCAGGAGTCGTTATCGGATGTGCGGTCACAACGGTGCTCTATACGGTTGCTGCATTCAACGCAGTGGGTTGTGCCTAGGAACAATAAAGGCTCCACGAGCAGTCAAAAAAGCTTTTGAATTGCGCTCGAAACGATTTCATCCAGGATGTATCAATATGTTTGTAACCAAGGGTCTTTCAAGAATGGCACATCAACACCCCACCTTTTTTTGTGTCCCTCATCTAGTTTCTGATATGTTCCAGACTGTCGTTCATGAGACATAAGAATTCACGCCTTTCATTCCATACATTCATTCATTTACATATAGCAAACAAATACAGATGAAGAATTCATCAAGAAATAAATTTGTGCGCACACCCTAAACATAAATAAGTGCTCCGAGGAAATAATAAACCCCACAATGAATGAAAAAAAAAAAGTGAAAGGATGAGAAATTAATCAACGCTCCAACAAATAGGACATATGCTTGTTCACGAAAGGAACTGTCGTGGTGTCTTCGTCATTGCGTCCAGACTCCACACAATGAGGGGTGAGATATATTTCGTTTGATGGTTGATCGCCGTCGTCGTCACCAATGTCATACAGTGGTGTAGGTGGTGGTAGCGCGCAACCGCTTCAGGGGTCGTCTGATTGGGTCGCTACAAAACATCTGGCAGCCTCCCGTAGGGCTTTCCGAACGACAATCATCCTGCAATCGCGCAAGTTAATGCCCCGGGAGATATCTTCATTCTCATGAAGCAGGAAGAAACGGTGGATTTCTGTCGCCGTCCATATTTTGTGCAAGTAAAATGGATATCCTACTGCGATTCAGTATCATCAAGAACCTAATGGATGTGCTCAAATCATCCTGGTAAATGGATATTATTTCTAATACCATCAGCGTATCTCAACTGTCCCAAATTCGATGTCACTTCTTTCCCAAGTATTTTTCGTATATAATGACTGAAACGCAGGAGTTTTTGTGTATGCGTGAATGAATTTAGAGACTTGTTCAAGAGCAATTCTTATGTATATCGCAGGGTTGAAGCATCCCTTTGCATAACCGACATTGATACCTACCCCCCTTATCCAATGTCAAGGCATTGAAGAGGCGCGGGTGGGTGGAAAGGGACTTACATTCAACAACAATAGATCCTTTACCTTGACAAAGACAAAAAAAGAGCAAAAGAAAAGAGCCCAACACCGCGGTGTAGTCGGAATGAAAGAAAGAACGCGGCAATGATGAAAGCATTGTCCTCATCCAACGGATTCGCTTTTCTGTTGGAGAAGGCCACGTTAAAGAAGACTATCTTCTCTTCTTCTTCGTCTTTTTCTTCTTTACCATTACATACACATGGTACCATGTACACCGCAAATGGTAGAACGAGAATTCTCTCTTCATCGTTAACGTCGACGTGATCCAAATATCACTCTGTCGTTGTGTGGGGCTCTTTGTTGAGGAAAAAGAAGAGAAAGCGTTCCCCGGAAGCGCCGACGCCATTTCATCGTGACGTCAGATGAAAACGAATAGTAAGGTAGAGTATATCATATATAGATATGTATTTGAATAGAAAAAATGAGAGATTTTTTCGTTGGACTTTTCACACAGCTCGAACCAATTGAAACAAAGCCTTTGTCATTTGCTAGAGAGATGATTGTGAGAGTGTTTGACTTGGTACTTTAACTCTTTCCTTTTCTCACAATGTTTGAAGAAGCAAAACTGAACAATAACCCTCCACTCATTACACAAAGTAATAAACGTGATAATCCACTCACGGGAAATAAGTATCGGATTATTTTCCTATTTGGGAAAGATGAAATTGGTCAGTATACTTACAACCCTTTTCGTATTTACGGGATCCGATACGATCCCTGATGATTGATCATGATTGACTATATTGGAATAGTCGAGAAGGGGTAGTGAATGTAATATTTCCTGTCATTGTCTCAGGGCCAGAAGACGAAATAGAAGGGAAGTGGAAAAGCGCGTTAGGGTTATTGCTCTCCCTAAATATAGGGTAGAATAGAAACGCGATTGTTATTCTTTGGGCGAAAACTATTTACAAAGTCGGGGCTAATAGCATCAAGAGATTTAGCTCCAATGTATACATCCATATAGATATATAAAGTCCCTTGTGTTATTCGCGCGTCTCTCGTTGCATTAGTCCACCATTACCAACCTGATCCACCAAGCCAGTGGCGTCAATTCTAGAGTTATAATCTCCAGATTTATTTTCAATATTGTACAAACACTTATCTTTGAAATTCAGTAGACATAAATGAAAATGATGTACACTGCATATAAATTTATCGTACTTTTCTCTATGCATTCTAAAACATTTGACATTTCTCGTTTAGTATTTTATTAATTTTTCAAATCTTCGACGCCAGAACTTGTCGCTGCCTACGCCAGTGATAATACCAACAGACTCAACGAGGGTAAAGTGGGACTCGGGAACCAATACAATGTATGCAAAGAGAAGAAGTGGTGAGGTGTATGCGAAAACAGATGTGTAAGATACAGTCTAATACAATAAAAGTTTATTCCGCATCTTCCTCACACTCCCAACAATTCTCTCACCATGTTTCATTCACTGCCATTTTTCCTCTCTCATATTATTTCTCTCGCTTGTTATCCACCAATTCTGGGTGGGATGAGAACTTATGCATATTGACCCGGTCGATCTCGTAACGCTACTGATCCCCCGAGTTCGAATACGATGTGGCAAAGAAAGAAGAGGAGATGCGTAGGTGCACACCGGAACGTATTTAATTCGATTCCCCAGCGCGATCCAACGAGTCGTCATTTATATTGAGTCCACTCCGTGTACTGGTGTAATTCGAATGCAAATTTGGTGTGTTGGATAAAAAATAGGACCTCCTTGCAATGCACACGCCCCCTCGTTGTGAGGGAAGTGGCAATATTGGTGATGAAGATAACGAGTCAGACAACTTCGACTTTATTCAATAGAAATAAACATTTAGAAATTATTGGATCAACTGTGAGAAATATCACGTGGTAAATTATTCGTGTTACCCAGTTTGGTGCTATTTAAGAAGCGAGACGGAATAATGATGCGTTTGGCATTGAATTGACAGCTGACATTTTTCATGCCTGCTCCAACTTTTGTTTCATATTCCTATGATTGTAATAATCTCAAAAGTTCCCCTTCATATATATCCCTTGGTTGATGTGCATGCAATAAACGTGAATGGAAAACGAATTGATTAATCGTAGTAATTACCGATTAGCCCCCGCTAATTAGATATCCGAATTGTATACCCCTCTGTATGAAGGCCCCAGAGGGTTCTCGCACTCTCACCGCGGGACTCACGGTGTTGGTATACTGCGGTCGGCATCGTCGTTTCTAGGGCGCACACATGAATACTTGTCGGTGAAGAATCGAGTGTGAGAGGGTGTGTTTGTTGTGTGTATGTTGGGGTTAGATGTGTTTCGGCAAAGAGGGTGATAAAGCGAAGTGTGCGAGCCAAATGAGATTGTTTGATGGAGCCACCCAATAATGCTTGCCTGTATGTATAGATATTGCATGTGTGTTCTCGTCTCTTTGTATTCGTTTCTCTCTATCGCCCACACTTGCTCCCTCTCTTGAGACTTTATGCACGATCGTGGGTTGAAAATGCACAGTAGCGACTCGTAACATGTGGTGGATAATTGAAGTATGCAATCGATTGTAAAATATTTTCAGCCAACAAAGAACTTAATTAACGAAAATAATATTCTGTGTTGTAGGTTTAATCATGAAATGATGTGAATGTGTGTTTGACTACTGAATTACTCAACGTGCCTTCATGACTAATCTGATTTCGTTCATCCCACTGTCGTGTCACTACTATACCACATATTGCTGCATCGTTCCTCTCACAACTTATGAATTTTGCATGAATTTTACTGCTCACAGTGGGAAACATGTCATCATAAAATTGATCGAAAAAAAATCTTGAAGACAACTAAAGTCAAATAATAATTCATATCTTCTCAAGAGAGAAAAAAAGATTTCACTGTAGATTTCTTCTATGACATCGGGGAAAAATTTAAATCAAATGTGACACTATTTCCGCATGCTAATAACATGCAATATCAACTTGAATTTATTCACATCCGGTCCAAGATGGATTTACAACGTAGATTCACATCCATTCAGAATTCCGGTGGCTTGATGAGTACCATGCGAGATTTTGTGAAGCGAAATGTCTTGTCAGGAAGTTGGCGTGTATATGTTGATCGATTTGTGCGATTGCGCGAATGCCTTCTGTTTCATCGTTCGCGGTTTTACAACAGTCTAAATTACGTTGGGACGTACAGTTATGATGTTAACGATTGTTGGTGCATCGCATTCTCTAACTGTCCTTGTTTCCTTTGCACTATCCCATACATACTTCCCTCTTGGACTCGCTGTCTCTAATTCTTTGCCTCCGAGTGAAGTAGTATCATGCCAGAGGGAACGATGAACCATATCAACAGAAGAATGAGAAAATGAGGAAATATCCCTTGCGGCAGATTTGCTGCATCACAAATCATTAAATGAACACACTCATCGTACAGTTGTAACAGCGTTCACTACGTTCAAGAAGAATCTACCGCGGAATTTCAATCGATAATACCGTTTGTCTCCAGACGTGCAGAATCTCGCGACATTGATCAAATGATACGTCAATCATAGTGCAATATCTCATGACATGATGAATAAAATTATTTCCCAGTTTGATTTAAGTGAAGAAAATAAAATTATAGCGTACGTACATCAAAATTCAATCAATTAAACATTTATGTCTGACGTTGAAGACATTTTTCACTTTGATGATGTTGCAAAGAACGAAACGACAAAGAAAACCAACACCTGGCAAATATAACGTACATAGTGTGGTGTGCCAACTATTGCGACGCAGTGTGCTCAGAGGACCGATAAATAACCGCTGGTTTATTAGCCCTCTGCCCCCTCTTGCGCACAGACTTCCGTTGGGGGATGAAGAAGTGGCGGCGGTTGAATTAGCGAGAATATTAGTACAAATTTTCGCTTCTCGCTCGTTGACTATGAGAGACACGCTCGCTCGAGTGCATTCACTTAAAACTCGTAGTACGGAAAGATACAAATCACTTTTGTGAATTATTTCATTGTAACTATGTTATAAATCTTATTATATTGAGCAAATCATGTATTTCATCAATTATTCTTGTGCATTCACAGTGAAAATGTTATTCACTCTCTCAATACTTTATTTCTTCACTAAAAATAGTAGGAATCATTTTTTTTCTCTTTTTTAACAGGAAATTGATCAAGTTTAAATTAGGCTTGGATGAGTGTCAGATTGTACGCCATCTTCCGTAATAAACAAGAACGCGCACGTGCAATGTTGAACGTATACATACAACGTCGTTGTACAGGGTAACAAGCTGGCAACGTTTCTAACTACTGTCCACGTTGATATATGTGACGGAAAATTGTGGGCTGAAGCTGTGAGAGAAAGTGAACATAAAGGGGAGAAATAGAGAAATAGAGAAATAGGGAAACAGGGAAACAGGGAAGAGGTAAAGTGTAGGAGAGAAATGAATAGTTACATGAAGATACGCTACACACTCCATTTAGATATATACACAAACACTCACACATTTCCACAATTAGCAGATGCACCTTCACCCTAAAATTATTTCATTTGTTCCAGGTATTCTAATTAGTGCATGCTATATCCACATAAAATAACTCCGCCCGGTGATCTTATCTACACCATTCCATCTCTTTTATATTTAATTCTTTTCATAGTATGTTCAGCGCGTAGCAGCCGCACATAATCTAATTACATTACAAAAACATGAGTCTCTACAATGGAATATTTCTGCAGGACGTTGTATTCCTTCAAGGGAAAATGACTACGCGAAACTGGCGGTGGTCCGTACACAACGACAATATAGAAGAAGCGACAGCGTACATACACAAATATTTGCCACTCTATGTGGGCATTATCTGTCAGACTGCTTTTTATTCAACTGTGTACTCTCTTTTGTTCTTTTTTTGAATATGCAAACAAAATACGTATGAATAAAGCCGAAAATTTTCCATACTGTGGTGCCTTTTATCATTCTCTCTCGACATTTTTTCTTGAGTGACAATATTTGTTGGGTGAGAGAATGGAACGTGAAACTGAAAAATGAATACATATGGGTATGCATTCCGGATTGTACGTAAAGTTGATCGGTTTATTACAGAACTATATATACAAATCGTATATAAACGAAGAATTTATAAAATACGAAGAGAGACAGAGAGATGTGTGAAATAAAAAGAAAATGCATCTCTGCAAATCTCTGTGCGAAGTTAACTCGACACGAAAGTTCTCCTTAAACTTGATTTGTGATCAATTACCGTGCATCCACTCGGATCCGCCTTCGTCCACCCGCGCACCGCACAGACACACACACGTATGAGTTGCATTATGACTACCGGTCTCATACTCAGCAGCATCGATTCTCTTATTATAAACGCGCGCGCTCGCGTTCAACTGCGGTACGACGCCACGATTTTATTTATACGCCGACACATATCTCCCGCGTATGGTTTCTTTTTTTGTTTTATTTTCATCTCTGTTTTGGTCTTGCACATCCATTCGTTACTTTATTTACGCGTGAAATAATCCACGTGAAAAGCTGGAGATACGACGGAGGTTTTGATAACTTATATGCATGCATATACAAAAACAAAGGAAGAAAAAGCATTTGTAAATTATTTGATTCGAAACATAAAAGAAAAATATTACGGTGAAATAAAAAATGGATATTTTGGTTAATTTATCCTGACAAACATGGAATAAAGAGGAAGATGTAGAAATAATTTCAATGTTGGCGCAGGTGCCACCAAGAACATCTATCAGAACACTGTGATAGCGAAAGCTTGAATGGATCAGCAGAGTAAGCGCTTCCTCTCTACTAACCCAACCCATTTTACTCTCCCCTTTTCACTTCCTTGTTCACCACCATCCCCTGATGAAAGCCCTTCTTGAATGTGAGCACTTTGGTATAGGAAGGACCGAATAGAAGAGGGAAATGCACATTTCGTTTCCAACCCTTTCTCATTCGTAAAAATCCATAAGATTAGTGACGTGCATCTCAACACTGTAATGTCACGACATATTAATGAAACTGTTCACTTCACATGTGTCGTAATCTAAGACTTATCGATCATTTCACAATTTAATAACAGGCTCAGCTATGAAACGAAAAAAATAAGTCGTCAGTTGTGAAAAAGAAAAGAGATCCGGAAATGTTTTCAAATAGATTTCATGAAGAATCAAACTGACACAAAAGAACAAAAGACATTGGACTATTTCCAGAGAAAAATATTTCAAGGGCGCTGTCTCCGAGAATAAAGTACAATTTTTCTTTCTCACGACACTCCGTCTTGTATGCAGGATTAGTTGAGCTTTATGCAACTCAAATTTATTTCCCAATTTCTGTCGTATTTTTTCTTTCTCCCGTCTACGTTGAGATAAATTTGATTTTTTGGATCCATTTATCATCAAACACCAGAATTAATTCGAAACATTGAATTAAATAAATAAATAATAAAGATTTAATGTAGTCGTATAGAAATGTCACGTGGAGTTGGGACATTGAGGTATAATGTCGATTTGATGGGATATTAACGTTTGATTCTATGTATATTCCAATGAGTTCTAGAAAATTTTACATGCCGCTTTCTTATGTCGGTCCAGATACGCGAAATCGTAAAGTCGGCAACATAATAGCACTTTACTGTACGCATAACACGGTGCGGCACTTGAGACGGCACAAGATTAGCCGCGCATAAAGTGCCCCTGTAATGTTTACACGTCTGCTATCTGAAAGTTGCTCTTTCTTTCTCTCTATCTCATTCTTTCTCGCCCTCTCATTCTCTTATTCTGTCGCTGTGAGTTCACTGTATATATTGCCAAGCGGTAGGTATAATTAATCGGACATGAGATCGCGTCGAGATTTTAAGTTCCCTCTTTACTTTGAAAATTCATGTGGCATTCCACTCTCAATTCACCAACTTTATCATTTCTATCACATTTTCCTCTTCATATTTTCTTATCATTCTGTCATTTTTCTTGAGACGTGATAAATATTGTACGACCACCAATAGTTGATGTATGAAAATATTGGGAATAAAAAAATGATTATCAATGGTACTCACCAATTGTTGACTTGTAGGATCGTCAGCCCCGTATCCTGAGCCAACTGTTTTTTCTGATCTTCCGAGGGATATGGATGCTGTAAAAAATAAAATGAGTTATAATTCAACATGTGTCAGAAATTCTTTCTAGAATTTAAAATGAATGCAAAGTTGGTGAGATATATTGACGATCGCGTAAGATTAATTGAAAATATTACGGACATAAATGTTGGCTTTGAATTTCGTATTTCACTTCGATGACATGCTGGCCACAGTCACCAACATGAATGGCAAACAGGTACCACAATATAAACGAAGAAGTGTAGAATATGTAGACGTATATACACGTTTGTCCCGTTACAAACCCGTTGTATCCTCCAAGCGCACCTGCGGAATATTATTTATTGCCATGAAAACTAATGCGCGCGAGCGAGTGCGCCCTAGCGAGTGACGCGTAGAAAGAATAGAAGGAAAAAAAAAAGATAGAAATGGATATGGAAAAAAAATACGCATCCATATAAAACAAAATGTAGAGTTGAGTGTGTGGCGAATATTTTATCACAAACCGAGGATTTTATCACGAGCCATATCGGCGCAGATGCGTTGTGGTTACCTATATAACCCATTCAACCTTCCACGTGACTTGTCATCCTAGTCTCTGTCATCCGCATAAACTCATTGGAGTGCGCGCATCGCACACAAACACCATAAACAGATACACACACAAACAGATAAAATCGAACATACCGTGAATGCAACGCGAATACTATAAATAAATTTATCAACTCAGCAATTCTACTTCGTGTGTATTGTGAATAAAAATGTCTCGTTCGTCAACGCATCTTCCGAAATTTAACAATTTCGTTCCCCATAAAAATGTAAAACTAAACAAAAAAGATTGACAAATATAAGAGTTTTCAGATGGGAAAAAAAATTAATTTTTTTCAAGCTGAGTATGAAAATAGAGAAAAAAGTTCGACATGGTCCGGTGGAAAATCCGAGAGAAACGCTCGGTCACATCGTCGGCCACATAAAAGCGTCGACCACCGTGTCCGTACCGCATCATATTTTTACATAATTAGCACGTGGCGCTCATGGCAGTATGATACTTGCCTCTTTCATTCTGTTTTCCCCCTGTCTCTCACCATCTCTCTTGTTCTGTATATACAGCTGGTAGTGGCGCACGACGCGCGCGACTTTTTGCCTAGAGACCCCTGCGGTATTTTTGGAAACCGCGGTAACGGCCGCAGCCCGCAAACCCGGGGCATCGGTATATCATGTTTCTTGGAGGCGAGCCACGCTAGTCACCACCATCGGTTCACTCTCTCTCCGCTTTATTTTGTATATATACATGATTATACGCATGTCGATGTGTATGTACACATAATAGCGATGGTAAACCGTGTGTGCTCGCCCTCTGGCACATTGTGCGGCAAGAGCAATCTGATTTGTAACACAATTCTTATCCTAATTAAATCAGTAAACTATTATAATACATTTATATATTTTTTCAAAAGTATCTTTCTCCGGAAAAATTGTGTAGAAGATAAGGCGTTTTATATGTCGCCACTGAGCTGGTACATACGACTGGGTCAAGACTCGTATAACTGTCATAATATCGGATCTCCTATATGAGCGTACACAACTTCTGCGGAAATACTGTTGGGAATTTAGTTGTTGGCAGTAGTAAATAAAGCGCAGGTGTACCAAGCGTACAAACTTGACGCAAGTATATATATGAAACGGTAAGATAGACAAAGCCGACGAGAAATCCAACGAAACTTCATGAAAATGAAAGAAAATTTGTGCCAAAAGTTTGTATAAATGTGAACTTATCACAATTAACTTAAGAAACATAATTTTTCTCTCGCATATAAAATGACAATTCTCTGAAAAACAAAACTTTTTTATTTTCTAAATGAATGTGAACAATTTTCGGAAAAAAAATATTTAGTTTCAATATTACGAATCGACATCATAAAAAAATATAAGAAAACGCACCGAGACTATTTCATCTCGCTCTCTGCATTGTCTCTGGGGACTTCACTATAGAACCCCCATTGTTGTATGCATAAAACAATCAAGATAATTGTCGAAGCCTCGCCTAAGGGATGCTCTACCCTGGGGATGCAGGAAAGGGTGGTGGTGATAGTGGTGTGGTAGGACGAGCAAAACGAATGAGAAAAGAGCGCACGAGGGTGGTGAAGGAGTATGAGGTAGAGGGCAAGAGAAAGCTATCCAATTACATTGAAAACAATAGTCTTAAGTGCTGCTGGCGCGTACACCACCCCACCGACCGCTACTTCAACCCTTATGCTACAATTGTAATGGTGTGAGGTAGAAAAAAAAACGCAGATAAAGTCATTTCAACCTTCGGACATCCTCGTGAATCGTCGATATGCAATGTACGCCTAAAGCACAAAATCGACGCAAAGAGCTCGGCATTATCTAAATAACTTCTACTCCCTCTCCAGTGAATTGAAGAAAGAAAAACGAAGAAAGGGTTCATATACATTTGTCAACCATCTGTATATCTATATATGAAAGACCCGCGGAAAGGGAGAAATTAACCCATTTGGAAATAGGAGGGTTGCTCGGCCAAACAAGCGATAAAAGGAAAATGAGCGGTAAAAAGACAATATGAAAACTATTTGGGTTAGGTTGGGGCGACGCGTGTTACAGAAAAACGACTAGACGGTGCGTGTGGTGGTGAAAGAAGCAGAAGGAATGTTTGGGTTGGGTTATGGGTTATGGGAAATGAAAGCGAATGAGTAGCAAAGACAGCAGATGAGAGTCTGCAATGGGTCTAAGTGTGTATAAATGAGTCTCGTATAACACCCGTCCCACCGTGTTGAATAATCTCCGAATTTTTATTCGATTCTTATTCTTACGCCTCATTAAACCCCTCCTTAAATTGTCATTCCTCAACATTACTATCCACAATATTTTTCTCACCGTTCAGCATGAAAAAAAAAAAAATAAAAAAATAAAAGGAATAATAAAATCATGCGATATCATCTTTAGCCTACATATAAATATCATATTCAACTCATCGACGCTCGTGTGCCACGTCAATTTGCGAGAGTCGTTTAGCAAATGCTGCCTACTCAACTGCTGCGTCAGGACATCGATGTCGTCGAAGTATATGGGTGGCGCCGCTGCTGCTGGCTGATATAGTATTGGAATAACACGTTTCGCTAGCAACGCATGAGCATGAGAGAGAACAGAAGAGATTTTCGTAGACACACACACACATACACACACCATTATAGAGAAGAGAGATATAGCTAAACACGAGGACTCACGCGGTGCCGAATGACACGTCGATGACGACGGCTGCTGACTCTGGCTAACGAGCGGGGCGTGGGAGCGCCACCGGAGATCGCGCCTCGTCATCACGCGCGCTTCTACGCGACCGTTAGAGAGCGAGAAGGCATTAAATGAAGGGTTTA